>JAJONR010000433.1:0-198507 GCA_029582245.1 Solanum etuberosum | reverse complement strand
ACCAACTTCAAACCATCCAATAGGAGATCTGCATCTTCTCCCATAAAGAGCTTCATAAGGAGCCATCTGGATGCTGGAATGGTAACTATTGTTGTAAGCAAACTCAATGAGAGGTAGGTGATCATCCCAATTACCCTTGAAATCAATCACACAGGCTCTCAACATATCTTCTAAGGTCTGAATAGTGCACTCTGCTTGACCATCTGTCTGAGGATGGAAAGTAGTACTCAAGTATATAAGCTGAACAATGCATAACTGAGAAATGATATAATCCGAACAAGCATATAGATATGTACTGAAGTAAAACTGAATGATAAACATAATGCAATGACCTAGTACTAATCATGAAGATAACATGCTGAACTGTATACTGAAGTAACTGCTGAAAACCTGGTCAATGCACTAAGAGTCAGACTGTGGGAGCTACTATTAACCGACATAAAATACGTGAGCTAAACATGGAGTCTGATGTATACGCCCCATCAAGAGGACCCAATATACCTTTCCAGAGGAATAGAGGCGTGAAAGTGGCGTTATCACTAAAACTGATGCCCAACAGAGGGGAGTTATAAAACTACCCAGGCACGTACTTTTTGGAATTTGAGGGTACGCTAAACCCTAGTCCAAGTTGGTGCTAAGTCTACTCCCATCTGAATATTCATGAAGCTAAAATGCACTAAATATGAATAGCTCAAAAACTGACATGTTAACTGAGAATGCAACATTTATATACTGAGAATATGGCATTCAAAATCGGAAGCATGAATTTATGTCTGACTGTCCTAGCAAGTATAATTCATGAACTAGGATAAATTTACACAGGCTAGAGTTGTGAGTTATATGCAAGGAATTATTACAAATTGTCAAAAAACAAGTTATTTAGATCAAAGAAACCATAATCACAATAAATCATGAAAATCTAGAAATCCTAGATTTGAACAATTTATGAGAATATGAAGAACTAACTGAATTCTAGGGACCTAATGGGTGAAAGGAACCCACTAGTAAAATCTCACTTAGCTGGTGACGAAATCTACAGAGAAATCATTTGGATTTCGCGGCTGAACTTTGAAGAACTCTACTACTTGTTCTTGAAAGAAATTGGCGCCTCTTTCTCTTCTTTTCGTTCTAACTTGGATGATTTTTGGAGAATGAGGGTTCTGGGTATGTCTGACTAGATTATTAGGCTTAGACTGAGTAAAATGACGTAGTTTGGGTATCAAACAACGTAGTTTAAGTACCTAAAGCTTAGGGGAAAAGACAAAAATGATCCTGACTTACGGTTGACAAAGTGCCACTCACGAGGGGACTGAGGGGCCGTGGTTTGAACTACTGCCCATCAACTGGGTCGTGGTTTCCTGCTCTGCTCGACAGGACTTCACTAAAATGAGCATAACTTTTTACTCCGAGATTAGATTTTAGTAAACTCAGTGGCGTTGGAAAGACCACTCAATTATCTTTAATTTGATAGGTCATGGGCCACATAGTACATTTTGTGCGAAATGATATGACCATTTGAAGTTGACCCAAAAGCCATTTTTATCTAATTAGCTGCTGATCCTCACCTACGGCCATACATACGATCCGTAGGTCCAACCACGGACCATACTGGTTGGTCGTGGGTGGGATCAGAGACCCGTAAGTCTGGAACCCAATGACGGGACCTCACCTATGGTCTGTGGTCTGACACACGTTCCATCGATGGCTTTCATTGGTCCTGACACCAAATCTTGGAAAGCTGCATTTTTTCCATCTTCTCGAATCCGAGGTGTTACAATATGTCCCCATTAGGAACATTCATCCTCGAATGAAGTCTTACAAGTTGAGCACAAATGAAAGGGCTATAATCCCTATTACTGGGTACTAGAAACTGATATCTAACTGAACTGAGTTCCATGAACATGCAAATGTGCTGAAATGCAAGGATAACTGAGGGAACAAGATACTGAGACTGAATTACACAAGAGCAACTGAGAGACTGGAGAGGAACAATTACTTCAAGCTGAAACAAAATCGGAAGGAAATTTTTTAGGATACTTGGCCATCATGGCTGCTTTTGCTTCCCAAGTAGCTCCCTCTATGGACTGACTCCTCCACAAAAACTTTTCTGAAGCGACTTCCTTATTTCTCAACATACGAACCTGACAGTTAAGAATTTCAACTGGCACCTCTTCATAAGTGAAACTATCCTTCACAACCACACTCTCTAAAGGTACTATCGATGCCGGATTACCTACAGACTTTTTCACGAAGGAAATGTGAAAGACTGGATGAACCGGTGCTAGTTTTTCTGGAAACTCTAACTCATAAGCCACATTACCAACCCATTTCAGGATTTTGTAAGGACCTACATATCTAGGACTAAGCTTCCCTTTCTTGAAAAATGTCATCACCCCCTTCATAGGTGACACCTTCAGGGAAATCCAATCATCAATTTAGAACTCTAAGTCCCTTTTGCTCACATCTGCATAGGACTTCTGACTACTCTAAGTTGTCTTTAGTCTATCTCTGATGATCTGAACTTTCTCCATAGCCTCATGAACCGAATCTGGCCCAATCAAGGCTGCTTCTCCTAATTCAAACTAACAAATCGAGGACCTGCATCTATGCCCATATAGTGCCTCATACGGGGCCATCTGAATACTTGAATGTAAGCTATTATTATAGGTGAACTCTATGAGAGATAGGTGATCATCCCAAATACCCTTGAAATCGGTCACACAAACTCTTAACATGTCCTCTAAGGTCTGAAAGGTATGCTCTTCCTGACCATCCATCTGTGGATGAAATGATGTACTGAGATTTACCTTAGTACCAAGATCTTTCTGAAACAATTTCCAGAAATTAGAGGTAAGCTTAGGACCTCTATATTAGATCATTGACAAGGAAACCCCATGCAACCTGACTATCTCATTGATGTAGAGTTTGGCGTAGTCCGTCGCTGAATCCGTTGTCTTGACAACCAAGAAGTGAGCGAACTTCATGACTCTATCCACTATAACCCAAATGAAGTCATGTTGTCTGCGAGGATGAGGTAAACCCGTAATGAAGTCCATGTTTATCACTTCCCACTTCCGTGTAGGAATGCTAATCTCTTAAGTCATACCTCCTGGTTTCTAATGTTCTACCTTAACCTGCTGACAGTTAGGACACTTAGCCATAAAGTCTGCTATGTCCCTCTTAATGCCATTCAACCAAAAGACTTCCCATAGATGATGGTATATCTTAGTGGAACCTGGATGAATGGAATACCTAAATTTATGAGCTTCTGTAATGATTTACTGCCTCAACTCACCCACATTAAGAACACATACGTGACCCTAGTAACGAAGCACACCATCTCCCCCATGGGAGAAAACCTCACTTTCTGCTGATGAACTGCACATTTCAACTGAAGTAATATAGGATCACTGTCCTATTTTTCTTTAACCTCCGCTACCAATGAAGATTCTCGACAATTTTGAACTATCACACCACCATCTGATGTGTCCGTAAGGCAAACTCCTAAGCAAGAAAGCCGGTGAACATCTTTGGCTAACTCTTTCTTTTCTTCTTTAACATTTGCTACACTACCCATAGACAGTCTGCTGAGAGCATCAACCGCTACATTGGCCTTACTTGGATGGTAAAGCACATTCATGTCATAGTCTTTTAGAAATTCAAGCCATCTCCTCTGATGAAGATTAAACTTTTTTCGGGTGAACACATACTAGAGGCTCTTATGATTTGTGAACATGAACATCATACAGGTAGTGTCTCCAAATCTTTAGGGAAAATACTACAGTTGCAAGTTCGAGGTCATGAGTCAGGTAATTCTTCTCGTGGACCTTAAGCTCTCTAGAAGGATAAGCTATGACCTTACCTCGCTGCATCAACACATAACCTAGGCCGACCCTAGAGGCATCACAATAAATTACATAACCATCTGAACCATCTGGTAGAGTCAACACAAGAGCTATATTCAACCTAGTATTAAGTTCTGAGAAGCTTTTCTCACACTCATCTGGCCATTGAAATTTGACCTTCTTCTGAGTGAACTTTATCAATGGGGAAGCTATGGATGAAAATCCTTCAACAAATCTCCTGTAATAACCAGCCAAACCCAAGAAACTTCTGATATCTTTTGGAGAGATGGGGCTGGGTCAGTGCTGTATTGCCTCAATTTTCTGAGAATCCACTCGGATCCCTTCGCTAGATACCACATGACAAAGGAATCTGACAGACTATATCTAGAATTCACATTTGTTGAACTTAGCGAATAGTTGGCGATCTTTGAAAGTTTGCAGAACAACTCTCATATGAGTCACATGCTCTTCCTCACTCCGAGAATAAATGAGGAAATCATCAATAAAAATGATGACGAACAAGTCCAAATACTATTTGAACACCCAGTCCATTAAATCCATGAAAGATGCAAGAGCATTTGTTAATATAAAAGACATAACTACAAATTCATAGTGACCATACCGAGTCTTGAAGGCTGTCTTCGGGATTTCACTATTTTTTATTCTAAGCTGATGATAGCCAGATCTAAATTCTACCTTTGAAAAGCAAATAGCACCCAAAAGTTTATCAAATAAGTCAGCAATCCTAGGGATAGGATATTTGTTCTTGATTGTGACTTTTTTCAACTGTCGATAGTCAATGCACATTCTGAGAGAACCGTCTTTATTTTTCACGAACAACACCTGGGCACCCTATAGAGAGATACTAGGTTTGATGAAGCCCTTATCTAGAAGGTCTTTCAACTTCTCTTTCAATTCCTTAAGCTCCACTAGAGCCAATCTGTAAGGAGGAATCAAAATAGGTTGGGTATCTGGGAGGAGATCTATTCAGAAGTCGATTTCCCTTTCGGGAGGAACTCTGGGAAGATCTTCTGCGAACACTTCGAGAAAGTCATTTACTATCGGGATTGACTTAAGAGTTGGGGTTTCAGAGTTTGAATGCTTAACCTGAACAATATGATAGATATACCCTTTGGAAATCATTTTTCTGGCCTTAAGGTAAGAGATGAATCGACCTATGGACACTGAGCTACTACCCTTCCACTCGAAGACTGGCTCGTTTAGAAACTGAAACCGAATGATCCTAGTTCTACAATCAACTGAGGCATTGCAGGAATGTAGCCAATCCATGTCTAGAATGATATCGAAATCTACCATTTCTAACTCTACAATGTCTGCTGAGGTGACTTTCTAAGAAACTGTGACATGGTAATTTCTGTATACCCGTCTAGCTATAACTGGGTAACCAACTTGAGTAGAGACTGAGATGGCAACTGAGAGATTTTTTGGAATGACACCGAGGTTTACTACTATATAGGGAGTTACAAAAGAAAGTGTAGCCCCTGAATCTAACTGTGAATAAAAATTTAAATGGAAGACTCTCAACGTACCAGTGAGCACATCGAAAGAATCTTCCTTGTCCTGGTGAGCTTGAAGAGCGTACAACCTGTTCTGGTGCTGACCACCACCTATACCAGACGAGGCACCCTGTTGAGTGGGGCGACCTGCTGGCGCTCTTGTAGTAGTAGACTGAGCCCTGTTACCTCCTTGTCCTTGCCTGGCAGAAGGGCAATACTTCAACCTATGACCAGATTGGCCACAACCAAAACACCCCTTTCTGCCAGCAAGACACGCACCCGGATGAGTTTTCCCACACTTTGGGCAAGTTGGAAAAGTCTTATCACCCAAAGCACTCCTTTGTGACTTAGAGCCTGATTTCCTACCTTTCTGATCCTGTCGAAACTTGGGGGACGGAGCACTTGCTGATGAAAGTGCTGGGGCTGTAGACCTCTGCTGAAACTGTGAGTGATTTCCACCCCCTACCTTTGCTGAGAGTATTCATAATTCCCAGTTCTAGCCTTCTTGTTGTCCTTAACCATTTCCTTATGCTTATCTCCCTCACCCTGCTTAGCATGGGTCATTAATTTGGAGATATCCATATCCCCTAAAAATATAACATTCCTACACTCGGTCTTCACCAGATCAGATACTACAAATAAGAACTTTCTCATTTGTGCTCTTGGATTGGAAACCTTGTATGGAGCAGACCTGGAGAGCTGGGTGAACTTCAGCCCACATTCTTGGACTGACATTGAACCCTGCTTCAAAATCATACACTCCTGAGCCTTAGCGTCCCTTAACTCTCTTGAGAAGAACCTGTCCAGAAAAGCTCTAGTAAAATTGTAACACCTCGAATTCGAGAAAGGGCAACAGAGCAAGTTTTCAAGATTTTCTGGTTCCATCCAACGGAGTCCAACCACGGCCCGTGAACTAAGCCACGGAATGTGGGTCTGGTCCATGAATTGTCACCTAATTTTTCTTAGAAAACCTAGAACCACGGCCTGGACCAACAAACCGTCGTTGGGTTCATGGTCCGTGGTTGAGGGTTCGTAGTTCAAAGCCCCAAATCTTAGTTTATGACGCCCAATGTCGGACGTCCAGGATGGACCATCGGTCAAACCATGGTCCATCAGCTTGAGGTGTCGTTTGGGGACGGCAGTTATGTTCTAGGGGTAGCTGGGTCTTTTCCTAACTAGTTTAGCCTAATACTATGTCGTTTTACCCTTCACCAAAACCCCTATATAAGTATTTTAACTCTAAAATTTCCCAATTTAAAATCATTCCCTCAAATTTACAAAAGAAGAACAAGTCTCCCTCCATAAATATTTCTCTCTCAAGAAAACATGAAGAAGAAGGGTCCAAGCTAGGGTTTGTAAGTCAAGTCTCCAATTTCTCCATTGAAGTTAAGCAATTGGCATTAAGGTATGATAGTTTTCGTCAATGGATTCCTTCCATTCATGAAGTTCCTAAATTCTCCTATTTTCAAAGTTAAAATTTCCCAATTGAGTTAGGCTTTTCTTCTATGTTATGGGTACTCCGAATTGTTGATCTAATTAATTGATTTATCATCTATGATGCATGAATTGAGTTAATCTCATATTTTTATGATGATCCCCCATGAACCCATGTAATTCCCACATTTTCTAATTATGAGCATATAATGTGGGTCTTGGATTATGAAAGAAGAGTTTCATGAAATCAAGGATGAATTGATTAGTTTGTACAAATCTATGATGAATTTCTATGAACCTATACCTAACTCATGTTTTCTAGACATTGATTATTGAAAGTGGGATTGAACCTTGAATGGGTGAATTATGAAATTATGTATATTTTTATGAAGCCTATGTAAATGTTTTAAGGATGCTTTGAGAGTGAAGTATCAATGATGTTGTTATTGCTATTGTTGTGTTGTTGAAAGGATTTCTCATATACACATGTAAGCATGAATTGTGAAAGTTTTTCTCACATGATAAGGGTTCTTAGGGTTGAAAGGCTTTCTCCCCTAAAATGAACCAATGCTAAGAAGCTATGATAATGATGAGGCAAGATGCGATTACCCATGCTCTCTAATAGAATGACAAGAGGCGATTACCCATGTCACATGATGTAAGGACAAGAGGCGATTACCCATGTTCCTTCATGAGCTAAGATCAATAGAATTAAGAACTATTCCGTGGAAGTTAAGCTTAGAACGGAGTGGACAAGTAGCGATTACCCGTGTCCCATACCTATGTGCCTGTAACACCCCAGAAACTAGTAGGCTAAACTAGAGCTTGACGTGGGGGTTAGAGTCGTAGATATAACCTCCTCATACCTTAAAATAATTGTTTTTGTGTTCAAACCCCAAGGACCAACCATGGGTCCTTGAGGAGGACCCTAAGGAGGCTGCCTGGGCAGTAACACACGAGGGTAACCCACGCCCCGTAGATCCTCCCACGCCTCTTGGGTGAGGGGCCATAGGTCAAGGCCCGAGGAACCAACCACGGTCCGTCAGTGGTGGGTCGTGGGTGAGGCCTGGAACTGCTTTTTGGCAGTTAAGCTTAGGGGTATTATGGGGTTTTCCATTTTTATTTAATACTAACTGACGTCGTTTTACACTAAATTAGACTAACAATATAATGATTTAACACCCCCAAATTAAGTCATCCTCATAATTCCAAAATCCCAAATCAAAACCAAGTTTTCCCCAAAATTCTCTCTCTAAAAACTTCAAGGAAGAAGAAGAAGAAAGTGGAAGCTAGGGTTGAAGGAGAAAGCTTTTCTACTCAAATTAGTTGGGATTCATACCTAAGGTATGGTAGCTCATCATCCATGTATATAGTTCATCCATGGAGCCCCTTCAAAATCCCAAATTTCAAAGCTAGAAATCCCAAAAGTTAGTGTTTGACTTCAATCTCATGGATTCCTTTCAAATTCGTTTTTAATGATTGAATTATGTTTGATTATGGATATATTAATGGTTTTATATGGTTTTATGTTGAATTCCTCACGAATCCATGAATTCCCCTATTTTCTCAAATTGGATCTCAAAGTGTGGGTATTGATTGTTGCAAGTAGAATGTTATAGAATTATGATTGTAATAAATTGATTATTTGAATTACGTTATTATCCATGTATAATGTGGTGCATTCTAGATGTGTTGATATGATATGAGCTTTGACCCTTGAAAGGACAATTTATGATGCTATGCATGTTTTATGAAGGTTAAGTATATGCTTTAAGAACACTTTGAGAGTAAAGTTATTATGACTATGATGTAATTGTGGTGTTGTTAAAGGCTATTCTCTCTCTCTCTCTCACACACACACACACACTTATGCATGACTTTAAGAGTGAAGTTTCCATGATTACGATAATGATGTTGTGTTGATTGAAAGGCTATTCTCAATTATACACCTATGAATAATGATGACATCTTTTGAAAGGTTTTCTCACAATATGACGATTCGTAGATTGAAAGACTATTTTCACCTATTGAATCCATGAGCTATCCTATGAATGATGTTGGATTGAGTGTTTATACATTCTTCCATAAAAATGAACTCAAGTAATGATATGATAGTACTCTGTGGGTTTAATGCTTAGCATCGAGTGGATATTGATGAGATGGAAGCCCTCACGTGAGTTGAGGTAGGGTTTCTAGTAGCAATCTCTTGAGATGGATGCCCTCACGTGAGTTGAGGTGGGGTATCTAGCAGCAATCTCCTTGTCACATAATTATGTGCCCACACAGGTCTTTAGCTAGTGGATTCTACCTAAGCTAAGATGATGGTCCTACCTTAGGCAAGTAGATCAACCCATTTCGGTGTGGGAGACACTGTATTCCATGTTTAGTTCACATGGTCTATGTCGGTTAAGGCTTATGCCCACTATGGTTGATTATGACCTATGGCTACTCAAGAAACTCTACTTAGTATGGGATCCTATTCATGCATTGCACAAGTAGGCTTTTAGGGTAGTTATGATGTGTTTCTCTTATGATATGAATATCTAAGTATTGACAATGTATATGAACGATGCCTCATGATGATTAATGTTTACATTATGTCTATGATGGAGGTTATGCTTATGATTATGTGGTCATCCTTTATGCTATGATGAATTATATATGAGTTATGTTTATGAGCTACGTTTTCCAACTATCTCTATGATGATGTCCAAAATTGGCACATAGCATGGTTTCAACTAAAATGTCCCTTTTAGCATATTTTAAATGCTTTTATGCATGTCTATCATACTTGGTTAATTTTTGTACTAACCCATATTTTCCTACATTTTCCCCAAGTGTAGGGTCTGTTTCTTAAGGCGGTCATCAATTGGTTAAAGCTTGGATTCGACAATTCTTCTAGCTTGTGGTGAGTCCTCATGAATCGAGGACGGATGTTTCATTTGAGTTTCATTTCTAGTTTTTTCCTTTCGAACTATGTTGTAAGGGTTGTGTCCCTATTTGATTCAAGGATTGCAATAGATGGCTAATTGAGACAAGTCTAGACTTCTGCTTTTCTTTTATGAAAAACTTTTTAAGACTTAAATGTGTTTTACTCTTTATTGTTCTGTGCTTATTTTATGATATGCTAAGTGGCTTACATGGTGCCTTTCGGGGTTCTATGTGCCTTGTTACGTTTAGGGGGTATCCCTGGGTCGTGACAAACTTGGTAATCATAGAACAAGATTTAGAATGATTCTAGGATGATGTCTCATAAGCCACGTCTAGTATAGTCTGGTTCATAATGTGAAGCGCGCCATATTTATGAATGAGAGGCTACAAGATGATTAGGAAACTACACATCTTTCATTACTCTTAAGTCGTGCGATAAAGTTTAACTCTATAAGGTCTTTCTTCTAATCCTTATCCGGTGGTCTACATGACATGACTACTCAAGGAGCTTTCACCGGTGGATTTGAAGGAAATAATGTTCATCAAGGAGATCCTTCTCAAGCTCTTCATGTTCCAGTTGATCAAGTGACTAGTGAGAAAATTAGGATTGGTTTCCAATTATTGACTCAAGCCGGAATAGAAACTCTGGATTTTTATGGGTCAAAGATGGAGGTAGATCCTCAAGAGTTTAAAGACGAGGTCTCTAAGGTGTTGGACTTTGTAGGAATGATTTCGGTAGAAAAGGCGGAATTGGCCGACTACCAATTGAAAAATGTTACTCAATTTTGGTTTAACCAATGGAAAGAATCGAGGCCGGTAGAAGTGGGCCCCATGGAGTGGGAAAGGTTTAAGAATGGTTTCCTTGATAGGTTTTGCCCGTTGGAGATGAGAGAGGCTACAATACTTGAGCTTATTAACATTCGACAAGTTGGGATGACTGTTGAGGAGTATGCTCAGATGTTCACTAGGTTGTCAAGATATGCTCCACCCATATTAGCCGACCCTAGGTCGATAATGAGTAAGTTTGTGTCGGGTGTGTCCGACTTGGTAGCGAAAGAATACCGTACGACTATGCTTGATTAAGGTATGAATATTTCTCATCTTATAATTTATTCACAAGGGATTGAAAAAGAGAAACTTGAAGAGAGGTCTAGCGAATCAAAGAGGTATAGGATTGATGATAATTCCCCTCAAGAAAGGTTTGATGGGCATGGTTGCCTTATGTTCCAACAAAGGTTTTGTGGGAAAATTTCTTCTAAGGTTTCCCCAAGGTGTAACAAAGAGAGGGTGTCTAACCCTATGTTTCATGAAGGGAGTGATACGTCTCTATGGCCAGATTGTGCTAGGTGTGGAAGAAGACATAAGGGTAAGTGCCTAGCGGGTTCCAAGGTTTGCTATGGTTATGGTGGAAGAGGTTACAAAATAAGGAATTTCCCGGTGCTTACAACTATCGGAAGAGAGGGCAAGCAGGTTCCCCATAGTGGTTCAGTTACTAGTGATCCAAAGCAAGGTAGATTCTATACTCCTCAGGCTAGAGGTGGACAAGAGTATCCTCCTAATATGGCTACCGGTATGTTGATAGTTTCTATATAGATGTAAATGCTTTATTAGATCCTGATTCTACTTGTTAGACTTTTATGTCATCCTTGGTAGGGTTTGGATGCATTGTTGTTAGACCTCCATTGATTTTATGACCCGGTATGATTAGTTATGTCGGTTGGGATTGCTTGAAAGAAGTAGTACTTGAGGAATTAGTAGGGGTTTCCTCCCAAGGGGGAGATGGTGTGCTTAGATAGCAAGGTTGTGGAGTGTCCTGAAATCCTCATCTCTTTCTTCTATTCCTATTCTAGCTTGAGACAAAGAGTTCCTGTTTGGCTTGTTTTATGTTTTGGAGTCATGTGTGTTTTAGAAATTTCCATGATCTCCTTATGTTATGCATGTTCTTGAGAAAATTATATTTAGTAAGAAAATCAATTTTCATGATTTATGTGTTCCTCATGTTGTTGTGAATTTAGTATGAGTTGCATATTGGACTTAATGAGATGAGTTGATGAACATGCTTTAGTATGCTTTTGATAGTAATTGCATATTGGCTCCATGATATTGTGTTGAACATGATTTTAGTTGGAGAAGGTAGCTCCTCCTATGAATATGAAATATGTTAAGTTTCTATGCATAATGGGTTTTCAGATGTAGTTCCTACTTCCTGGTGTTGCATTAATTATGTTTGAGATGGAGTTGAAGTTTCCTCCTTCGAATTGTGCATTATTTTGATGTTTCATGCATGATGGGCTGCTAGTCTTGAGTCTTTAATTTCGTAAGGTGTCTAGATCGTCATTCGAGGAAGAATATTCCCAAGGGGGAGATAATGTAACATCCCAAAAACTAGTAGGCTAAACTAGAGCTTGACGTGGGGGTTAGAGTCGTAGATATAACCTCCTCGTACCTTAAAATAATTGTTTTCGTGTTAGAACGTCAAGGTTTAAACCCCAAGGACAAACCATGGGTCTTTGAGGAGGACCCTAAAGAGGCTGCCTGGGTGGTGACCCACTAGGGCAACCCACGCCCCGTAGGTCCTCCCACGCCCCGTAGGTCCTCCCACGCCTCGTGGGTGAGGGGCCGTAGGTCAAGGTCCCAGGAACCAAGTCCCAGAACCTCAACCACAGTTCACCAGCACGGGCCGTGGGTCAAAGCACGGTCCGTCAGTGGTGGGTCGTGTGTGATGCCTCAAACTGCTTTTTGACAGTTTAGCTTAGGGGCATTATGGGGTTTTCCATTTTTATTTAATACTAAGTGACGTCGTTTTACACTAAATTAGACTAACTATATAATGATTTAAGATCCCCAAATTAAGTCATCTTCCTCATAATTCAAATATCCCAAATCAAAACAAACTTTTCCCCAAAATTCTCTCTCTAAGAACTTCAAGGAAGAAGAAGAAGAAAGTGGAAGCTAGGTTTGAAGGAGGAAGCTTTTCTACTCAAATTAGTTTGGATTCATAGCTAGGGTATGGTAGCTCTTCATCCATGGATATAATTCATACATGGAGCTTCTTCAAAATCTCCAATTTCAAAGCTAGAAATCCCAAAAGTTAGGGTTTGACTTCAATCTCATGGATTCCTTTCAAATTCATTTTTAATGATTGAATTATATTTGATTATGGATATATTGTTGATTTTATATGGTTTTATGTTGAATTCCTCAAGAATACATGAATTTCCCTATTTTCCCAAATTGGATCTCAAAGTGGGTTGATTAATGCAAGTAGAATGATATAGAATTATGATTGTAATGAATTGATTATTTGAGTTATTTTATTATCCATGTCTAATGTGGTGAATTCTAGATGTTTTGATATGATATGAGCTTTGACCCTTGAAAGAGCAATTTATGATGTTATGCATGTTTTATGAAGGTTAAGTATATGCTTTAAGAACACTTTGAGAGTAAGTGATTATGACTATGATGTAATTGTGGTGTTGTTAAAAGGCTATTCTCACACACACAAACTTATGCATGACTTTGAGAGTGAAGTTTCCATTATTACGATAATGATGTAATGTTGATTGAAAGTCTATTCTCAATTATACACCTATGAATGATGATGACATGTTTTGAAAGGGTTTCTCACAATATGATGATTCTTTGGTTGAAAGGCTATTCTCACCTATTGTATCCATGAGGTATCCTATGAATGATGTTGGATTGAGTGTTTATACATTCTTCCATAAAAATGAACTCATGTAATGATATGATAAGAACTCTGTGGGGTTAATGCTTAGCACCGAGTGGATATTGATGAGATGGAAGCCCTCACGTGAGTTGAGGTGGGGTTTCTAGTAGAAATCTCTTGAGATGGATTCCCTCACGTGAGTTTAGGCGGGGTATCTAGTAGTAATCTCCTTGTCCCATAACTATGTGCCCACATAGGTCTTTAGCTAGTGGATTCCACCTAAGCTAAGATGATGGTCCTACCATAGGCAAGTAGACCAACCCTTTTCGATGTGGGAGACACCAGATTCCATGTTTAGCTCACATGGTCTATGTCGGTTATGGCTTATCCCCACTATGGTTGATTATGAACTATGGCTACTCAAGAAACTCTACTTAGTATGAGATCCTATTCATGCATTGGCTTCGAAGGAGACTTCATATCCTAAACGCAAGAACGATCTGACTAGAAAGTCATTCATAACTTGATCGAAAAACCAAGTGGCGGAACGCCCCTCTCCCTTCTTTTGAGTCTACGCGCTTCTACTTAGTATGTCACAAGTAGGCTTTGAGGGTAGTTATGGTGTGTTTCTCTTATGACATGAAGATCTAAGTATTGACTATGTATATGAACTATGCCTCATGATGATTAATGTTTACATTATGTCTATGATGGAGGTTATGCTTATGATTATGTGGTCATCCTTTATGCCATGATGAATTATATATGAGTTATGTTTATGAGTTAGGTTTTCGAACTATCTCTATGATGATGTCCAAAATTGGCATATATCTTGGTTTCAACTAAAATATCCCTTTTAGCATATTTTAAAGGCTTTTATGCATGTCTATCATACTTAGTGCATTTTTGTACTAACCATATTTTCCTACATTTTCCCAAGTGTAGGGTCCGGTTCTTAAGGCGGTCATCAATTGGTTAAAGCTTGGATTCGACTATTCTCCTAGCTTGTGGTGAGTCCTCATGAGTCGAGGACGGATGTTTTATTTGAGTTTTATTTCTAGTTTTTTTCATTTCAGACTATGTTGTAAGGGCTGTGTCCCTATTTGATTCAACGGTTGTAATATATGGCTAATTGAGACAAGTCTAGGCTTCCGCTTTTCTTTTATGAAAAACTTTTTTAGACTTAAATGTGTTTTACTCTTTATTGTTCTATGCTTATGTTATGATATGCTAAGTGGCTTACATGGTGTCTTTCAGGTTTCTATGTGCCTTGTTACGTCTAGGGGGTACCCCTGGGTTGTGACAGTGCCAACATAGGATTTGCTAGACAGACATTAGCTAGTTGATCCACAATAACTAGAAGTTCATGGTTCTTACCGTGGAAAGAAGGACACCCCTTTTCGGTGTGGGGTTGACACCGGATTCCATATTGGTAGCTCACATGGTCTTATATGTCGGTTAAGGCTACTTCCCAAAATCAAGAGAATTTATGATGAACCAATGTTACTTCAAAAAGTATCGTAAGTAAGTTTCAAGATGATATTCACTTGCATTGATCATATTTTATGGCTTATGCTTTTTAAAATCTCAAGTTTCATGTTTTAGCTTGATCATTGCATGTTCATAAAAATGTCCTATTTTAATATGACTTAAATGTTTATATGCATGGCTATCATACTTGGTACATTATTTTGGTGCTAATGCATACTCTTGCCTACATTTCTCCAAACGTAGGGTTCGATAGTCAGGGTTCTCAGTTTCGTGGCTAGAGGTCTATTTGAGAGATTCTGAGCTTTGGTGAGTCCTCTTGCTTCGAGGATGGATTTTCATTATTTTCAGTCTTCTTTCTTACTTTCATTTTTGGACATGATGTATGGCCTAGATCCAATTTCATTCTATTGTACTTGATGGTTATTGAGACAAAGTGTTTAGACTTCCACTTTATTTTTATAAGAACCTTTGAGACTTGAGATGCATTACTTTACCAATTTTGTTCTATGTCCTATGTTATGAGTTCTAAGTGGCTTGTATGGGTCCTCTTAGGGTCCTATACGCCATGTTACATCTAGAAGGTACCCCTGGGTCGTGACAAAAATAGTCCCATGTCACAAGAGCTACATTCTTACCCCGATTTTCATTCGACTGTGTGAACCAAATATGAACCACATCCTTGAGTTGATAGGATGCTAACTGAACACTCTCAGTACAAGTCACATGCATTACTCCAAGAATCTTCTTAACCTCATCAATGAAGTTTTGTGGGTCCTCACCAACCTTCGACCCTAGAAACTCCGACGGATTCATATGAACAAGTCTCGAACCCTAGCTGCAGCTGATCCACCAGTCGGGTTTGCAGGAACTGGGGCCTACTGATTGAGAGTTACGGTCTGAGCCAAAATCTAGATCGCATTGCAAAATTTTGCATTGGTAACCTCATGGTCAAGGACTGGAGGAACTCAATTAGCATTGGGGCATTAGAATTCCGTGCATTAGCTCTACGAGGAGGCATGATGTGAAACGCATAACGACAGTTAGAAAGGAGAAGTTGAATCATACCTCACACACGATAAGAATAACAAAGAAAGTGAAGTTTTTCTTAAAACATTGCATCGCCTCCCTCTTATAGGTTTGGCGTGCTTCACACTCATGAAAGGGACTCTACTTAGTGTGGCTTTCAGACACCCTAGGACTATTGAACCTAATGCTTTAATACCAAGTTTTTCACTCCCTAAGGCTACCCCCCTAGACGTAACATAGGACCTAGGATCACAAGTGACCCCAAGCTAACCCTGAGTCTGGCATATATCAAGCATATATCAAGCATATATCAAAATGACTAAGTAAAACATGTACTATGCGGAAGCTAAAAATAATGGATATCTGAAATGATGAAAAACCCAACTAGTCTGAATATATAAGATATAATAATAAGAGTTTAGTGATGACTAAATGTCACGACCCAGGGGTACCCTTAGACGTAACATGGCGTACAAGGCCCCGAAGGACCTCATACAAGCCACTTAGCTTTTAGAACATAAGATAATAGAAAATGGTGCGAAAATTTAAACATTTTCCATATAATCAAAGTCTTTTATAAAACGAAGCGAAAGTCTTTAACACTTGTCTCAAACCATCTAATACATGAATATCCTTGGGACGTAGCCCATACAATAGTTCAAAACATAAAATGAAAGAACATAAGGGAAATGGTGGCTATATCCTCGAATGCTATGAGGACTCACCAATCTTCGATCCTTGCTCTACTATGATCCTAGCCACGGAGATGAAAGTCAATATCGTCGGACCCTACATTTGATAAGAATGTAGGCAAGAGTATGCGTTAGTACAAAATGTACTAAATATGATAGCTAGCATAACATCATCAAGAGCATGACATAAGCATTAGTCAATATAAGACATAAGCTATAAGCATAAGAGATAACACATAGTCATAGACATAATCAATGTATCTAGATCATCATAATGTAAGAGGAACACTTCTCTATTAACTTCAACTTATCCTTATCTAGGACTTGGGTCATCCACCTCTAGTCATACATATCAAGGAAGGAAACTCTAGCAACAATCCAAGCTAAGCATACATCATACAAGAAATCTCATATTAAAACATACTTACGATACTTTCTTAAAATGGCCTTGATTCACTATAATCATGCTACTTTGATTAGGGACTTGTCCCTCTTTAGTTGTTGCTACTATTAATGGAAAAGTACTTCTTTACTAGTCCAACATAAACATTACTGATGAATGGTTATGATTTACCAATTCAAGGCTATCAAGGAAAAGCATCTCATAATGCTAAACCAAGCTATCATGGAAAGCACACTCTCATTCAAGTCCAAGCTACTCAAGGAAGGGTACTATTGCTCAATCCAAGCTACCAATGAAATGGTTTGGCCTTACCAAGTCATGTTATAATGCAAGCATACTCTCATGCTAGTTCAAGCTAACCTTAGGAAGGTTACGATTTCTCAATCCAAGGCTGTCCATGAGATCTTTTACTCAAGCTACCATGAATGGTCTTGTCTTACCAAGTCAAGCTATTCATGAAGGAATTTCATATCAAAACTTCAAGCTATCATAATTAACATGCTTTGATTCATTTTAGGTGAGGATATCTTTCAACCTAGAATCATTCAATGTGAGAAAGCCTTTCACATTCATACAATCTTAAGGTAGATCATGTGGGTAAAGTCCTTCCACAACAATTCTAACTAATAGTCTACCATTATCATATAATCTTCACTCTCCAAGCCTTAACATTCGCAATTCATCATATTAGCTTTACTCTCAAAGCCCGAGCAATCAACATTCATACTATAAGCCTTACTCTCAAAGCAACACTTCTCATAATCATCACATATTCCTAAATCTCAAGACATTCTAATCACATGGTTCACTCTTAAGCAATTCTAATCACATATCTTCATATAGGCTCAATCTCAAGCACTACTAAGCATGATTCAACATGTATACCTTAATCCCAATCAATTCATGTCTATATGCCTTAATCTCAAGAAATCTACTATACATATCATCCTATTAACATGATTCACTACTAATTCAATCATAAACAATCAGTATCCACTCTATTGGATCAACATTCATCAATACCCACAAGATTGGAAGAAACCCTAATTCAAATTGGGATTTAACTTCACAATTGGGAAAACTAGGGGACTCCATGGATGGAAGGAATCCATGGATGAAAAGCCATCATACCTTGGTTACAAAGCCCATAAAAAGCTTAGAAGATTGGAGACTAGACTTGACCTAGCTTGAACCCTCTTTTTCATCTTCAACTTTCTAGAGAGAGAATTATTTGAGAGAGGAATCCAATTCTTTTGGTGAGTTGAGAGAATGATTTGATGACTTAATGTAGGGGTCTAAAGTACTTATATTGGTGGTCTAAAGTTGGGTAAAACGACACCACTTAGATCTAATTATAATTGAAAAGTCCCAAAGTGCCCCTAAACTAACAGTCCCTGACTTGACCCATGAGACCACGTTGATGGGCCGTGGATGGACCCACAGTCTGTCCTGGTCAACCGTGATTTGGGTTCAGGGAGTCTGAAATTTGGGCCTTGGACCTAGGACCCCCAACCACGAGCCGTGGACCCATCTACGGGGCGTGGGTCCAGGCGTAATCCCTACCTTAGGCAGATTTCCATGGGGTCCATCCACAAGGCTCACCTACGCGGTGTGGATCTAACTACGAGGCGTGGTTGGCCCTCGTGAGTGACACCTGGAAATTCTAAAAAATTGTTAAGTTTCCCTCTTAAGGCTATGGGGTGTTACAATATCTCCCCTATGGGATCATTCATCCTCGAATGGCATTCTAGGCACTTCTTAAAGTTAACACCTCAAGACTAGCAATCCATCATGCATGCAACATAACTAAATGCACACTACTAAGGAGGAACTCCATCTCCAAGCTAAACATACTCAATGCAACACAAGGAAGTAGGAACTACATCTAACAACCCAAAATGCATGAAATTTCAAATTTCTTACTTCAAGGAGGTACTATCATCTCCAAACTTAAAAGCATGCTCAACACAATCTCATGGAGCTCATATGCAATTCAATCTCAAAAAGCATATCTAAAACATGTTCATCAATTCATCTCATGAAGTCTATAAGAAACTCATACTCAATGCACTACAACATGAGGAAATTAATCATGCAACTCATTTTCTTTCAAAACACAAACTATCTTGAACATGCATCACATAAGGAAATCATGGAAACATCTAAACACACATGACTTCAAACAAGGAGCTAATCACAAGGAACTCTCCCTTGATTCTCACTTGCTAAACTTGCCGGTCTAACACATTAACCGAAACTCCCTCTTAGGAAGAGCTCTGATCTACTCCCAAACCTTCTAAGGAAATTAGGGATGTTGGATCTCCAATACACTCCTTTCAACTTAGAGACATGGAAAACCGGATGCACCTACGCCAACTCACTAGGCAAAGCTAACTCATAAGCACCCTAAACACATGTCTCAAGATGTCTTATAGGCCTACAAAACAGGGACTAAGCTTCCCTTTCTTACCACACTCACTACACTCTTCTTGGGTGAGGTGTTTCAAGTAAGCCCAAATCAAAAACATTAGGAACACATAAAGACTTTCTATCTAGGCACACCATCTCCCCCTTAGGAGAAAACCTCAATGGGCTTTCTAAGCACCGTCTCTTTCAATTCTACTAAGGTCTGATCAATACCTTGCTTAACTTTAACATTTAACACATAAGACGATCCGAAACCATCTTAAACCAAAACACTACCCTTGGTAGAGTCTACTAACCAAATATACCTAGGTATCATCTAAACACCCTACTCATAATAACCATACTGGGTTCTAAAAGCCGACTTTGAGATATTATCATTTTTCACCCTCATTTGGTGCCAGTCCGACCTAAGGTCAATCTTAAAAAGAGTAACTAACTCTTTGAAATTGGTCAACACTTAAATCTATCTCCCTCACCTTACCTAGGTGGTACATGCAACCCTCAAATTCACCTTCAAGACAATACATAACCAATACTTATGACATAGACTTCCCCCCTTCCACTCTCGGATAGGCTCATTCGGGAACTAACAATTGACTATACGGGTTCTACAATCATATAAGAGCATCATAAGAGTGAAACCAAAACATCACATAAATGATATCAAAATCTAACAAAGCATAAACATCAATTAAGAAGATTTTAACATACCGGGATCCACATTTGGTGCACACTCAAGGTCACCTCTAGCTTGAAGTTCATAGAACCTATTTTGCTTAGGAGTATCCTCTCCTCCTTTAGCCTTTGCCTTAGGACAATTCCTCATATGGTGACCACTTTCACCACAACAAAAGCAACCCTTTATGCCGGCTAAAAATCTACCCTCATATCTCTTTCCACACCTAGCACTAGTAGGCCATAGGGATTCATTACTAATTCCTTGTCGCTTAGGGTTAGACACCGTATATTCATTGTAATTAGGAGCATTGGAAGAACCTTGCTTGAAAGACCTTTATCGATTCCTAGGACGACCATGTGCATCGGACCCATCGTAGGAGAACTTATCATCATCCACTCTAGACCTCTTTTTCTCCTTAGACCTCCCTTTTAGCTTTTCCTCTTCAATCTGTTGGGCATGAGTCATAAGATGAGAAATATCCATATCATGAACAAGCATAGTCGTACGGCATTCTTTCACCACTAGATCGGACACTACCGACAAAAACTTACTCATCTTAGTTCTACGATCCGCCACAATAGAAGGAGCATACTTAGATAGTTGGGTAAACCTCAAGGGATATTCCTTAACACTCATACTACCTTGCCCAAGGTTAATGAACTCGCGCACCTTAGCCTCTCTCATCTCTAGAGGGAAGAACCTATCAAGGAAAGAATTTTTGAACCTCTCCCACTCTATGGGACCCATTTCTACCGATCTTGCTTCTTTCCATTGATTAAACCAAACTTGAGCAACCCCCTTAAGTTGGTAAGCAGCCAATTCCGCCTTCTCTACTGAAGTAACTCCCATAATATCTAACACCTTATGGACCTCATCTATAAAATCTTGGGGATCTTTATCCATCTTTGAACCATAAAATTCGAGAGGATTCATCCTAGTAAAGTCCCTCACTCTTGAAGCCGCCATATCCACATTTGGGTTCAAGGGCACTACAACCTCCCTATTGGCTTGAGACGTCACGACTTGAGCAAATACTTGAAAATCCGATCTAAACTCCGCATTAGTCACATTCTCAACCATACGATCAACCGGAGCTTGTGTAGGAGCTTCTTGATCCAGATTGTCTTCCTCATTCCTTCTAGCATTTGCCCTTATAGTAGCCATATCCTGAAGACCATCAGGTAAGGATTAGGAGAAATTCCTTATAGATTTAAACTCTATCGCACGACTTAGAGTAATGAAGAAGTGAAGTTTCCTAAGCATCAAGTAGCTTCTCATTCATAAATGTGGCATGCTTCACACTTATGAACAAGACTCTACTAGACATGGTTTTGAGACATCTTAGAACCCTTCTAAACCTTGTGCTCTGATTAAAAGTTTGTCACGACCTAGGGGTACCCCCTAGACATAACATGGCGTACAAGACCCCAAAGGACCTCATACAAGCCACTTAGATTTCATAACATAAGATAATAGAAAATGGCACGGAAATTTAAAACATTTTTCATACAATCAAAGTCATTTATAAAACGAAGCAGAAGTCTTTAACAATTATCTCAAACCATCTAATACATGAATATCCTAGGGACGTAGCCCATACAATAGTTCAAAACATAAAATTAAAGAACATAATGGAAAATGAAGCGGAAGTCTTTAGCTCTTGCTACTATTCATGGAAAAGTACTTACTTATTAGTCTAACATAAACATTACTCATAAATGGTTACGATTTACCAATTCAAGGCTATCAAGGAAAAGTACCTCATCATGTTAAACCAAGCTATCATGGAAAGCACACTCTCATGCAAGTCCAAGCTACTCAAGGAAGGGTACTATTGCTCAATCCAAGCTACCAATGAAATGGTTTGGCCTTACCAAGTCATGCTATCATGCAAGCATACTCTCATGCTAGTTCAAGCTAACCTTAGGAAGGGTACAATTTCTCAATCCAAGGCTATCCATGAGATCTTCAACTAAAGCTACCATGCATGGTCTTGTCTTACCAAGTCAAGCTATTCATGAGGGGATTTCATATCACAACGTCAAGCTATAATAATTAACATGCTTTGATTCACTTTAGGTGAGCAAAATTTTCAACCTAGATTCATTCAATGTGAGAAAGCCTTTCATATTAATACATTCATACAATTCGTGTCTGTATGCTTTACTCTCAGGTAATCTACTATACATAACATCCTATAAACATGATTCACTACTAATTCAATCATAAACAATCATTATCCAATCAATTCGATGAACATTCATCAATACCCACAAGATTCGAAGAAACCCTAATTCAAATTTGGGATTTCAACTTCACAATTGGGGAAAACTAGGGGACTCCATGGATGGAAGGAATCCATAGATGAAAAACCATCATACCTTAGTTACAAATCCCTCACAAAGCTTGGCAGATTGGATACTTGACTTGACCTAGCTTGAACCCTCTTCTTCTTCTTCAACTTTCTAGAGAGAGAATTATTTGAGAGAGGAACCCAATTCTTATGGTGAGTTGAGAGAATGATTTGAATGACTTAATTTTGGGGTCTAAAGTACTTATACAGTTGGTCTAAAGTTTTGTAAAATGACACTACCTAATTCTAATTAAAATCATAAAGTCCTAAAGTGCCCCCAAACTAACCGTCCCAAACTTGACCCATGAGACCACGTTGACGGGCTGTGGATGGACCCACAATATATCCTGGTCAACCATGGTTTGGGCTTAGGGAGTCTAAAATTTAGGCCTTGGACCTACGACCCCAACCATGAATTGTGGACCCATCTACGGGGTATGGGTTCAGGCGTGGTCACTGCCTTAGGCAGATTTCCATGGGGTCCATCCACGAGGCTCACCTACGGTGCATGGTTGGCCCTCGTGGGTGACACCTGGAAATTCTAAAAAAATTCTAAGTTTCCTTTTAAAGCTACGTGGTGTTACAGTAAAACAACACTTAACAACTCAAGTTGAATCTACTACTATGTCTGAAAAGCCTTTAATGAATTAAGTTGCTAGGACATGCCACCAACTAACTCTAACAAAACTAAAAACTGGAAATAAAGACTAAAAAAGAAAGCATGTCTATTGTCCTCGAAGTATGAGGACTCAGCAATGAACTGAAACATAAACTGAATGCAATGACAAAGTACTAATCATGAAGATATCATGCTGAACTATATACCGACGTAACTGTTGAAAACCTGGTCAATGCACTAAGAGTCTTATTATGGGAGCTACTATTAACTGACATAAACCATGTGAGCTAAATGTGGAGTCTGATGTATACGCTGTATCGAGAGGACCCAATATACCTTGCCAGGGTTATAGAGTCTTGACTGTGGCATGGTCACTAAAATTGATACCCAAAAGAGAGTACTTATAAACCTATGCAGGCACGTAGTTAGTATGTGTCCTTATGCAAAATGGGAAAGTCATTGCCTATGCTTTAAGTCAACTTAAGATTCATTAAAAGAATTATCCAACCCATGACCTTGAACTAGCGGCGATTGTTTTTGCCTTAAAGATTTGGAGGCATTACTTGTATGGTGTTCATGTAGATGTTTTTTACCGACCAGAAGAGTTTGAAATATGTGTTTGACCAGAAGGATCTAAATCTTCGCCAAAGAAGATGGCTTGAGTTTCAAAAGGATTATGACATGAGTGTTCTCTATCACCCTGGCAAGGCAAATATGGTGGCGGATGCTCTTAGTTGATAATTGATGGGTAGTGTTGCTCACATTAAAGATTGTAAGAAAGAGTTAGTTCGAGATATTCATAGATTGGCCTGATTGGGTGTTCGGTTAGTCAACACTACCAAGGGTGGTGTTGTGGTTCACAATGGTTCATAATCGACTCTTGTAGCTGATGTGAAGGCCAAGCAAGGTCCTGATCCAACTTTTGTTGAATTGAAGGATGCAGTGCTTAAAAAGTCCGTAGAGGCTTTCTCCCAAGGGGCAGATGGTATACTTAGATATCAAGGTCATTTGTGTGTTCCTAATGTAGACGACTTGAGGGAACAAATCTTGTCAAAAACCCATAGTTCTCGATACTCCATTCACCCGGTAGCCACCAAGATGTACCATGACTTTCAGGAGGTCTATTGGTGGAATGGGATGAAGAAGGATATTGTGGAAATTGTGGCTAAATGCCCCAATTGTCATCAAGTGAAAGTTGAGCATCAAAAGCTGAGAGGTTTATCCCAAGATATTAGCATTCCTACTTGGAAGTGGGAAGACTTGAACATGGACTTCATTGTGGGTTTGCCTCGCACTCGACAACAATATGACTCAATTTGGGTTATTTTTGACCGATTGACGAAATCGACTGATTTCATTCCCATCAAGATTTCTTATTTGGTTGAGGACTACGGTAAGTTGTATTTGAAGGAAATGGTGAGGTTGCATGGAGTGCCCTTGTCCATTATCTCCGACAATGGGACCAAATTCACTTCCCAGTTTTGGAAATCTTTCTAAAAGGGTCTTGGTACTCGTGTTAAGCTTAGCATGACTTTTCATCCACAAATCGATAGGAAAGCGGAGCGTACAATCAAAACTTTGGAAGATATGTTTAGAGCATGTGTAATTGACTTCAAGGGTAATTGGGATGACCATTTTCCTTTGATTGAGTTTGCATATAACAATGGCTATCACTCAAGTATTGGTATGACTACATTTGAGGCTCTATATGGTAGGAGGTGTAGATCTCCTATAGGTTAGTTTGAAATGCGCAAAGTTGCTTTGATAGGTCCTGAAATGGTACATGAGGCTATGGAGAAATTTTGACTTATTATAGAAAGGTTATAAATGGCTCAAAGCCGACAAAAGTCCTATGCCGATGTTAGAAGAAGAGATCTTGAGTTTACCGTTCATGATTGGGTCTATTTTAAAATTTCACCCATGAAGGGTGTAATGAGGTTTGGAAAGAAAGGGAAACTTAGTCCCCGTAATGTGAGCCCATATAAGATTTTGAGACGTATTGGAAAGGTTGCTTATAAACTTGATTTGCCTAATGACATTACATCGGTGCATCCCATTTCCCATGTCTCTTTTTTGAAGAAGTGTATTGGAGATCTGACATTCATAGTTCTCTTAGAAGGTTTGGGAATTGATGAGAATCTTTCATAAGAGGAAGTTCCGATAGAGGTTTTAGACCGGCAAGTTACGAGGTTGAGAAACATAGATGTTGCTTCCGTAAAGGTTCTATGGAGGAATCAATTAGTTGAGGGTGCTACTTTAGAGGCCGAGGCCTATATAATGTCCCGATATCCTCATCTCTTTCCTTCTATCCCTACTCTAGCTTGAGGTATTTACTTCATCATGGTTTACCCTTTTGGTGTCATGTGACTTATATATTTCCATGATTCCTTGTTTATGCTTGTTCATGAAAAACTAAAATTTTGAGAAAAATGAGTTTGCATGATTGATTCCTACATTTTTATGAACATTGAGTATGAGATGCATATAGACTCCACTATATGATGCTTTGAACATGCTTTAGCTTGGAGTTGATGTTTCCTCCTTGGATATGTGCATTCATGTAATTGCATTTATGTTGGGATGTTAGGTTGAGTTCCTATCTTCCTTATGATTCTTGAATCTCATTTGAGGACGAATGATCTCAAGAGGGATATAATGTAATACCTTGGATTCGAAAAGATGAGAAAATTTCAATTTTTAGAAATCTGGTGTCAGTTCTGACGGAGACACCTACGACCCGTGGACAGACACACGAACCGTAGTTTTGCTCGTGGTTGGCCAGCCCCAGATCCCAAAAGTTGTCAAGTTCCAGTAATTAGTGACGGTTCACCTGGATGGACCGTCATCCAATCCATGACCCGTAGATAGGCTTCGTAGGTGAGTCCCAAACTTGAAAAAATTTAAGAGTCATATGTCAAAAACGACGACCGCGACCCACACCCCATCGCCTGAACCACGGTCCGTTGGAAGGGGTCTTTTATTCGTGGTCCAATAATCAAGTCTCTGAAACCAACGACGGCCGACCAGGATGGTTCGTAGGTGGAACCACGCACCGTAGGTCAGCACCGTCGTTGGTGATGACAATTAATTTTAGTGGCTTCTTGGTCTTTTCCCGAAATTGTTTTAATTCAATACCATGTCGTTTTGCCGAATTTTAGAACCCCTTTATAAGAATTTCAACCCCAAAATTTACCCAATTGAAATCATTGTCTCAAATTCCTAAAAGAAGAACAAGTCTTCCTCTCAAATATTTCTCTCTCTAGAAGTTGAAGAAGAAAGCTAGGGTTTGCAAGTCAAGTCTCCAATTCCACCATTGAAGTCAAGCGTATTGAGGTATGACAGTCTTCATCCATGGAGCCCTTTTCTCCACGGAGTCCACAAATTCTCCAATTTGTAAAGCTAGAATTCCCCAATTGAGTTAGGGTTTTTCTTTCATGTCATGGGTTCCTTTTTAAGTTGAATTATTTGATTGAATTGTGATCAATTATGCATGAATTGACGTTATTCCATGTTTTAAGATGAATTCTCTTGAACCCATGCTTAACCTATGTTTTCCAAGATAATTGTGATTGAAAGCGGGTTTTGAACTATGAAAGTAGAATTATGGAAGTATGCATTTTCTTATGAGAATAATGAGATATGATGAAAGTTGCTTTGACAGTGAAGCATATATGATGTTGTTGTTGTTGAAAGGATTTCTCACATACAAATGAAAGCATCATTGTGAAAGGATAATCTTAGATAAAAAGGGTTCTTAAGGTTGAAAGGCTTTCTCATCTAAAATGAACCAACGTTATGGAGCTATTTTAATGTGGAGGCAAGAGGCAATTGCCCATGCTCTCTATTGAAAGACAAGAGGCTATTACCCATATCACATGATGTAAGGACAAGAGGCGATTACCCATGTTCCTTTAAAAGATAAGACAAATATGATTAAGAACTATTCCGTGGAAGTTAAAGTTAAGCTTAGTACCGAGTGGATAAGTGGCTATTACCCGTGTCCCATAAACTATGTGCCAACATAGGATTTTCTAGATAGATATTAGCTAGTGGATTCACGTAAGCTAGAAAGTTCATGGTCTTACCTTGGCAAGTAGGACACTCCTTTTCAGTGTGGGAGACACCGGATTCCATGTTAGTAGCTCACATGGTCATACATGTCGGTTAAAGGTAATTCTCCAATATTAATGAATCAAGGTTACTTCAAGGAAGTATCTAATACATGTTTAAGATGATGACTATGTGCATTGACCATGTTTTATGACTCATGTTTTCTAACTCTTTCTCTCAAGTTTTAGCTTGGTCATTGTATATCATGAAAATATCCCTTTTTACATGTTTTCATATGTTTTATGCATTCTATCATATTTAGTACATATTTGTACTAACGCACACTCTTGCCTACATTTCCCCAAATGTAGGGACTAACCTTACAGATTCACATTTCCGTGGCTAGGATCTCATTTAGAAGATTGAAGTTTTGTGAGTCCTCATATTCCGAGGACCGAGCTTGATTTACTTTTTGTCCTTACTTTCAGTTTTGAAACTTGATGTACGGGCTAACCCCTGATCTATCCTATGTACTAGATGTCTTTGAGACGATGTTTAGATTTCCACTTTTTTTTATAGAACTTTTATATGTTGAAACTTTCTCTTTATCTCTTGTATTCTATATTTTTGTATGATGAATGCTAAGTTGCTTTTATGGGGCCTCTTGGGGTCCTATACGCCATGTTACACCTAGGGGATACATTGGGTCGTGAGACCTATGGTCCGTGGTCTGACACACGGTCCGTCAATGGCTTTCATTGCTCCTGACACCATGTCCTGGAAAGCTACATTTTTTTCAATCTTCTCGAATCTGAGGTGTTACATGGCGTATTTAGGAATTTCCTGCAAAATATCAACCAAAGATAGATTAATGTGAACTTGTTAAAGAAGAGATATAAACTTACCGAAACATTCATCATCATTCTGCTTTTTTAACATTTTTGGAAAAGGAGGATGTGGTTTTACTTTAGGAACAACCCAGTCCGCATACAAACTCTTACCAACCTCATCTTGTTTCTTTTCTCCACTTACTTCTTCAATATTTCTCTTTTTTTTGTAGCTAGTTCTTCTGATTGCAACCCACTTCTTGTACCTATTGCATTCACTTGTTTTGGGTTTGGATCCATGTCACCTGGAAGACCCCCTTGTGGACATACGTTGATGGCTAAGGCAATTGTGAAACCTGCCTTTCCAAATTTTGAGTTGATTGTTGGGTAGTTCTTAAGTGTAATCTGAACTTATCTATCTTTGCATTGTTCTTTCCTATCCCTGCCATCATCCGTTTGAACATCTCCTCCTTTGTCAAGTTCCCATTTTGGGTACCTTGATTACCACCTTGACCATGGTTTTGATTTGGCTGCCCATTTCCTTGAAGTCGATATTAATTTTTCCCTTCGACTGATTTTGATTTTGATTGCCACCTATCAGAAGTTTGGTGATTTCTCCAACTCGGGTTGTATTTTTTTCCATAAATCTGTGTTCCTCCACATCTTAGTGCATTATTGACATAAATCACAGAATCTGGATTTTACTCGCATCACTCAGCCACATGTTCTCAACTACCACAAACTTCACACCATCCTTCAGATTCTTTTACTGCATTTACTTCTGCAAGTTGCTTCCCTTATTTTAGTTTTTTGATTTGCGTGGTAATCTGAGTTTACCAAGTAGCCAATTTTGCAGTGAATGAGGTCATTTGATCAACTTTTAACACTTCTAAAGCCTTATTACCATATTTCTTTGAGTATCTCTATTTCATTCAGGGTTTCCTTCCGAGAGTTTGTCTAAGAGTTCAACCAGTTCATCGTAGATCTTCTCAAGTGCATGTCCACCTTCTGCAGAATTTAGAAGTACCTTTGCATTATATTCGAGACCCTTAACGAATGTATGGGCTAAAATTTCATTTTCTTGGTAATGACTTGGACAAGGCATCAATAATTATTTTAATCGATCCCATGCTTGGTACATATTATCTGTGCTTCTCTTCTTGAAACTCAAAATCTCACTCCTCAGCTTTGTAGTCTTACCCGATGGGAAGAATCAAATTTGGAATTTCCTTGCTAAATAATCCCAACTAGTGATGGAATTTGCTGGATCAGATGCCAACCACCGCCTTGCTTCTCCCAACAGTGAAAATGTAAGAAGAGTTAACCTCACGTAATGCGATGATACCCTATTCAGAATGCAAGTATCCCTTATCTCTAGAAAGTTCCTTATTTAGATCCTCATGAGAAAGTCCAATGAATTGTCTAGATGAATGACTGAGTTGTACCATATTTTTCTTCAGCTCCAATCTCCCGCTTGGTGGTGGTACCCAAATACTGGACGTAAGATTGGTGGTGAGTGGGACTGCCAAATCAGGGACCGGTCTTGCTTCCATTATTATAGGTACTTCTTCATGTTCATTTTTCACATCGTCCTCACGATTATCCACCGCATTTTCCTCAATACAAAACTTTAACTGCTGAACTGGGTCTAGAGCCGCCAGCCTCCTATGTTGATGAAAATATCTTTTAGGTTTGTTTAACAGTTTTCCAAGTTTTCTCACTTGAGCCAGAATTGTGCTCTAAGTACCTGCAATTCTGAATAGCTAAGATCAAGTTATTAACACCTGAAATATTAAATAGTAGACTTAAAATAATTTTTTATAAACTAATTCTAAAGTCTCTGGTAGCGGCACAAAAAATTTGTTGTTCTCAAATACACATGCAAGTTTACGTGGTCGTAGAAGTAATAAATGGCTCTATTAAAAATGGATTGTCGAATCCAAAGGACTTACGATAAATTTATAACAATTCTAATAATTCCACAAATTAAATAAAGTGTTCTAAAAAAATTGTGTTTTCTATAATACTATTGCAATTTATTAAACTTTACTAGTAACTAATAATGACAACTTCAATTTTTGTGTTTTAAAAAATAAAGGGACAATTCTAAGGTTGGAACATACATAAGGCTTCATGCATCACATCTTATATATGAATTAATTAAGCATATCAAATTACTTATTTACAATGTTGATTTTATGATCATGATCTTTTCACTTCTAATCTCCTACTCAATTGACAAGTATTTAAAATTTATTCTGTTTCGTAACCATGCTCGGTGTCCGCCTGGGTGTCAATCCTAATCATGAATCTAAAGATGTGATATGCAAGAAAGATCTAGTTTTTTTGTTATATCTTTTGGTTTATCTACCTATTCGTCTCTCGAGTTTAAGAATATACAATATATTTATCTCAATGGTGACTAATCATGAAAGACTAAAACAAGAATACAAAAGTAATTTATAAGATACCAAATTAATCCATAAAAATACATGTTAAACAATTACCCATGGCTACAGCCCCAGAAAAAAGGCTTTTAGCCACTCATACTATTCAAAAAAACTAATGCAATTGTTTTCATAGATTTCTAAATTAATGAAAGAGTAGAAGAGTTAAATCTAAGGTGAATTGTTTATTCCTTGCTCTTGCACTTGAAAAAAAACTACTTTAAAAAATAAACCTAGGGTCCTATTAATAGAGTTTAGGAAATTAATTCCTACTCCCAGTTGCCTTTGGAAATCTAAAACGTCCAAAATTTTGCAAAAATGGTCAAGGGCAAGGCGCTAATATCAAGCTAAATGGAACTGGGCATGTTGAAGCCTGGCGACCTGCGCCAACAGTGTGCCACAAATTGGTCTCAGTTGTTTCTTCCCAGCTACTGCGCGCCAGCAGTGCGCCACAAACTCATTTCCTTTGCTTCTGTTATGCATATACCTCTTTAGGAACCCTACATATAGCTAATCATGTATGTCTATGTGAAATCATTGCAATAATTATCTAAATACTTCAATTTGAATCAAGTATTCTCTTAAGACATAAGGTAAATGCGGCTAAACTGTACCAATTGGACATAAAAATACGCCCAAGATCACACTACAAAAAAAGTATGTGCTTTTTCCGTGGAGTGTACTAAGTATAAAAAGTCACACTAAACATAACCATAACATGTATCAACATATTATGAGAATTAAAGAGGTTTCAATGATCATAAATTTTGTAAGATAACTGAAATAACATTTTGAAGTCCATTCATAAAGATCATTTGAGAATCAACTTTCAAGTGCACATAGATGAGTATATTTTGATTGTTCTATAGTAAACATTTGTGAATGAGGTCATATATGCTAAATTACAATGATAAGTTAAGAATATAGCATAAGAAGTACTTTTACTATTGAGTTTCATACAACTTACGATCACCATATGATCTTGTGATGTCCAACATATAATTCAAGCTTGAAAGGCTGCCTATACTTTGCAAAGGTATATAACCTATCTATCTATGTGGATCCGCTATGTGGTCCTCAAAGGGCTAAAGGAGTAGACCGATAATGGGCCATACTCAAATCTAATAATGACAATTAGATAAGGGACTTGGGTTTTCTAAACTCGCTTCCTCTCAATGCTAAATAATCCTCCAAAAATAATATTCATATACTCGTTCTAATAAATAGGTAAACTATTTATTTATATGAATCAAGTGTGAGATTAAGCTCAAAATAATATCTTGAATACTCCTTAGAGAAGTTAATATTTGTATCATGTTTATTTCATGCTTAAAAACCATTAAAGTTAAAGAAATTATAAGAGTCATGTTAAACTACTTTTATAAGATTTAAAACATAAGTAAATCAAATCAAGAACATAGGCTTGTGAAGAAAGTTATGAACTACGTAAATACCCTAACTTGGATTCTAACTTATTTTGTAAGAACTTTGAAAGTAACAATTTAGGAATGAGGGTGGAAGAATACTATCATTGAAACTTAACATACCTGTGAGATTGAGATTTGAAGGACGAACTTGCTTGAAATCCTTGTGCTTTTCTTGCGGTTTCTATTCTGAGTTTTGGGAGTTGGGAGCATAGATGAGAAAGAAAATTGAGTAGTTGATGAAATATATTCCCCTAATAGAATTTAAAATATCATGGCCTAAGCTTAGGAAGGATAGAAAAAGACCAAAACCACTCTTACTTTAAAAATTGACGAAATAATCCATGATGGTCATCAACGGTCAGTGGTTTGATCTACGAAATTTTTAGATCTTGATGTTTATTCTACGAGCCCAATTTATGACCCGTAGATTGATTTAGGACCCCTGGTTGAATCCGTGAAAGACATGTTGAAAATGAGTTTCTTAAGTTCTTTTTTTATGGGCTCAATTATGGCCAACAGATGGGTTTACGACCCATGATTGTATCCGGGAAAATCATGCAAAAAAATAAGTTTCTGAACTTTGATTTTACAACCTCCATTAATGGTCCGTACTTCAATTTGTGACCAGTAAATAGAGATCGTAGAAATAATGATCTGAAAACTTTTCTAGGGTGGTCTGTAGAAAAATGGTCATAAGTTCTTAATCCAAACTCTAATTGATTCAAAATTTGTTGCATTGGAAAAAAGACTCATAGACCTTTCACTTGATAAGTCATGGTCAACATAACTCTTTATATGTTGAATTATATGGTCGTTTGAATTCGACCCTTGCACGAACTAACACAAAAAGCTTAGACGGTAGAAAGTTTTCTTATTCGACTTAGTACTAGAGGTCTCTTATGACCCTAAACAACTTCTAATACACATACGACACCAAGAAATTAACCTTAACACATATGCACAAGTATGAAATCACCCGACTCAAACTTATATTCTTACAATGAATGATTATGATTCTAAGAGTAGAGTTGCGAGGAGTTACTATATCTCCCTTTTGGGTTCATTCATCCTCGAATGATGACAAAGCTAAGGAAACAAATTTACTAATCTTCTCTGAACAAAATTTTACTATAAAGGTCATAAGCATTTGAAGGATTATACATGATACGAATATAATACAGAAACTGAAACATTCAAACACAAGGCATAGGTGTTAAATCTGAAACAACGGACATACTCTTTCCTTCAATATCTTCATTGAGAGGAATGAATAACTGAGGGTATCATGATTTTATATCCTCTTCGGCTTTCGAAGTATCCTTTTTAACGAATCGGTATCTATATAATATCTTGATTGGCACCATCTCTTAGGTTCTCAACTTGTGATTAAGTCGATCTAATATCTGGACAGGTACCTTCTCAAAAGATAAGCAATCGTTCACCCCAATAGTCTTTAACAGAACCGTGAATGACATATTTCCAACACACTTCTTCAACATAGAGACGTGAAACGAATGATGCACTCCTGCGAACTCCCTAGGAAATTTTAGCTTATAAGATACCTTTCCCATTATGCCCAAAATATTGTAGGGGCCAATGAATCAGGGACTAAAATTCCCCTTTTTACCAAAACACATCATTTCTTTCATCGGTGAGACCTTTAGCAAGACCCAATCATCAACCTCAAACTTTAAGTCTATTCTCCTTATATCAGAATAATGTGTTTACCAGCTATGAGCAGTCTTCAACCTCTCTCTAATCAATCTAACTTTCTCCATGGTTTGATGGACTAAGACTGGTCCTATCAAAGAGTCTTAACCTACTCTGAACAAACGAATTAGAGATATGCACCTTCTCCTATATATGGTTGAATGGAGCCATCTGAGAGATAGGTGATCATCCCAGTAGCCTTTGAAGTCAATTGTGCAAGCTCTCAGCATATCCTCTAAAGTGTGAATAGTGTGCTTTATTTGTCTATCGGTCTCTGGATGGAAAGTTGTACTAAGGTTAACTCAGGTGCCTATACCCTTCTAGAACAAATTCCATAAATGATAAATTAATAGAGTATCCCTTTCAAATATGATGGAAAAAGGTACCAGATTGTAACACCCCAAAAACTAGTAGGCTTAACTAGAGCTTATCGTAAGTGTAAGAGTCGTAAAATTAGCTTCTCGTACTTAGAATGAAGGGTTTAGGAGTTAAAAGTCAAGGTACGACCCCCTAAGGACCAACCAAGGGTCCTTGAGGAGGACCCTAGAACAAACCTCCAAATTGCCCAAAATAGTGGACCCATGGATGGGACCTACGCCCCGTAGGGTGGTCCACGCTCCGTGGGTGGAGCTTCGTGGGTCAATACAAATATTAGGGGCTGCAAACCCCAACCCAAACCCCACTAGTACGGTCCGTGGGTCAATCCATGCCCCGTAGGTGGGGGACGTGGATGGGGCCTGAAAAGTTGTCTTAAGTCGGCTAAGTCTAGGGGTAGTTTAGGTAATTCCTATTTTAGTTAGTATTAAGTGAGATCATTTTGTATGGTTTTAATACACCTATATAATCCTTTTAAGTCATTAACCAACCCATTCACCTCATAAAATCCAAAACCCAATCAATAACAAACTTTTCCCCAAAATCCTCTCTCTAAAACTCCAAGGAAGAAGAAGAAGAAAGGTAAAGCTAGGATTGAAGAATCAAGATTTTCTCCTCAAATTCATGGGAATTATTCAATAAGGTATGGTAGCTCTTCATCCATGGGTAGCCTTCACCCATATAGCCCCTTCAAACCCCCCAAATTTCAAAGTTAGAAAATCCAAAAGTTAGGTTTTGACTTCAATCTCATGGATTCTTTTCAAATTCGTTTTAGAAGGTTGAATTATGTTTGTTTATAGATATATTGATGGTTTTACATGATTTTAAGTTGAATTTTTTTAAGAATCCATGAATTACCCTATTTTCTCAAATTGGATCTTAAAGTGTGGTATTGATTGATGCAAGTAGAATGTTATAGAATTTTGAATGTAATGAATTGATTACTTGAATTATGTTATTATCCATGTCTAATGTAGTAATTCTAGATGTGTGATGAATCATGATCTATGGTCCTTGAAGGGCACTTTATGTGAATTATGCATGACTATGAGATTTATGTATATGCTTTATCGATGCTTTGAGAGTAAAGTGATTATGACTATAAAGTAATTTTGGTGTTGTTGAAAGGCTATTCTCAATTATACACTTGTGAATGAATATGAAATATTGTGAAAGACTCTTCTCACCTAAATGAATCGGTAGGCTAAGGGCACCCTTTCATGTGTAATTAAAGAGCTATCTTGATTGATATACCTTTAATCGGTAGGCCAATGGCATACCTTTCATGAGTGACTAATGAAGTATTCTAAGGATTGTATTGAATCGGTAGGCCAATGGCATCCCTTTCATGAGTGATTAATGAAGTATTCTAAGTCTTTGTCTTGAATCGGTAGGCCAATGGCACCCCTTTCATGAGGAGTCAATGAGCTGTTCTAATGATGTACATTGAATCGGTAGGCTAAGGGAACCTTTTCATGAGTAATGATGTTAATAGAGAATTAACTACTTCATGGGAATTTAATGCTTAGCACCGAGCGGATGTTGTGAGGTGGAAGCTCTCCCTATGTATGGCCGGGTTTCTAGTAGCAACCTCCTTATCCCATAACTATGTGCCCTCATAGGTCTTTAGCTAGTGGATCCACCTAAGCTAAAGTTTCCAGTTTTACCTTAGGCAAGCAGACCAACCCTTTCGGTGTGGGAGACACCGGATTCCATGTTAAGCTCACATGGTCTATGTCGGTTTTGGCTAATTCCCACTATGAATAATAATGGTTATGAAATATTGCTCCTCAAGAAGCATTACTTAGTGTGGGTGGGGTATGGGACTTCATCCATGCATTGCACAAGTAGGCTTTGAGAGTAGTTATAGTTTGTTTCTTTTATATTATGAATGTTTATGAAATGAAGTATGCCTAATATGGATTGTTTCTATGAGTTGCTTTCCTTGATATGACTTACTAAATATGAATGTTTCCTTGTCTATGAGTATGAACAAAGAATGGTAAGTATGATTATGGTGGCCTAAAAGTTGTACTTAGTGTAGAGGGGATTATGGGATCTTTATCTATGCATTGCACAAGTATAACTTAGGGTTACTTATGAGATAGTTCTATTATGCTATGATGGTACATATGTTGAATATGCTTATGACTTGTGCTTTTACTCTAAAGTTCATGATGATTTTTAAACTTGGTAAAGTTCATGCTTTTAAACTAAAATGTCCTTTTTAGCATGTTTTTAAGGTTTTTATGCATGGCGATCATACTTAGTGCATTTTTATACTAACCCATATTTTCCTACATTTTTTTATAAGTGTAGGGTCCGGTTCTTAAAGGCGATATTCTATTGGTTCAAGATTGGATCGACTATTCTCCTAGCTTCTGGTGAGTCCTCAAGATTTGAGGACGCATGATGCATTTTTAGTTCCCTTCTAGTTATTTCATTGTTGAACTATATTGTAAGGGCTGTGTCCCTATTTGATTCAAAGGTTGTATTAGATGGGTATAATGAGACAAGTCTAAACTTCCGCTTGCTTTTATAAAAGACTTCGATTGTATGGATAAAGTTTTTAAATTCTACATCATTTCTTTTATCGTATGTTATGATATGCTAAGGGGCTTGTATGAGACCTTTCAGGGTTGAGTACGCCTTGTCACATCTAGGGGGTACCCCTGTGTCGTGACAAACTTGGTAATCAGAGCACAAGGTTTAGAATGATTCTAGGATGATGTCTCATAAGCCACATCTAGTAAAGTCTTGTTCATAGTGTGAGGCGTGCCACATTTATGAATGAGAGGCTATAAGATGTTTAGAAAATCTCACTTCTTCATTCTCTAAGTCGTGCCATAGAGTTTGACTCTATAAGGTATTTCTCCTTATCTGATGGTCTTCAAGATATGACTACTCGAAGGGCTCATACTACAAGGAGCAAGGGAGAAAATGTTGGTTGTGATGCCAATTATGGCTATGTGACTAGATAGGATTTGATATGCTAGATTTAGATGTCATCCTTAAGATGGATTGATAATATTATTGTTATACTCATATGTGATTGTAGAACCCGTATAGTCAAAGTGTTAATTCCCGAATGAGCCTATCCGAAAGTGGAAGGGGGAAAATCTATGCCATAATTTTGGATTATGATTTGTATTAAATTTGACTTTAAGGGTTGCATGTACCACCTAGCTAAGGTGAGGGAGATATGTTTATGTCTTGACCAACTTCAAAGAGTTAGGTACCTTGTTAAGATTGATCTTAAGTATGGTCATTTTGAGTAGGGTGTTTAGATAATACCTAGACATGATTGAAGGGTAGAACCCTACTTGGATATTTTGAGCTTTGGGTATGTTGATGAAGGCTTAAGGAATAGAGTGTTCAGAAGAGACCTTGAGTTGTTCAATTAGTAGACTCCTAATAAGGGTAGTAGGATAGTTCACCATGGTTTAGAGTCTTCTTGTGTGATGAATGTGAAAGTTTAGTGATAACTTAAGCCGACCTTAGTTGAATTGATCTGAATGGTGCTTAGAAAGTCCGTTTAGGCTTTCTCCCAAGAGAGAGATGATGTGCTTAGATAGCAAGATTGTTGAGAGTCCCGATATCCTCATCTCTTTCTTCTATTCCTATTCTAGCTTGAGACAAAGAGTTTCTTTTTGGCTTGTTTATGTTTTGGAGTCATGTGTTTTCTAGAAATTTCCATGATCTCCATATGTTATGCATGTTCTTGAGAAGTTCATGATTAGTGATAAAATGAGTTTTTATTATTTACTTTCCTCATGTTGTTGTGCATTTAGTATGAGTTGCCTATATGCTTCATGAGATGAATTCTCAAACATGCTTTAGTATGCTTTTGAGAAAAAAATTGCATATTGGCTCCATGATGTTGTGTTGAGCATGCTTTTAGTTGGTGAAGGTAGTTCCTCCTATGAATATGAGAAATATTGAGTTTCATGCACATTGGGTTGTTAGATGTAGTTCCTACTTCCTTGTGTTGCATTGATTATGTTGAGATGGAGTTGAAGTTTCCTCCTTTGTATTTTGCATTATTTTGAAGTTTCATGCATGATGGGCTGCTAGTCTTGAGTCTTTAATTTCGTAAGGTGTCTAGATCGACATTCGAGAATGAATGTTCCCAAGGGGGAAATAATGTAACACCCCAGAAACTAGTAGGATTAACTAGAGCTTGTTGTAAGTGTTAGAGTCGTAAAATTTGCTTCTCATACTTAGAATGAAGGGTTTAGGGGTTAAAATTTAAGGTACGACCCCCCAAGGACCAACCAAGGGTCCTTGAGGAGGACCCTAGAACAAACCTCCAAATTGCCCAAAATAGTGTACCCACGGATGGGACTTACGCCCCGCAGGGTGGTCCACGCTCCGTGGGTCAAGACAAAGATTAGGGGCTACAGACCCCAACCCACGCCCCACCAGTATGGTCCGTGGGTCAGTCCACGTCCCGTAGGTGGTGGTCGTGGATGGGGCCTAAAAATCTATCTTAAGTCGGCTAAGTCTAGGGGTAGTTTAGGTAATTTCTATTTTAGTTAGTATTAAATGAGGTCATTTTGTATGGTTTTAATACACTTATATAAGCCTTTTTAAGTCATTAACCAACCCATTCACCTCATAAAATCCCAAAACCTAAATCAAAAACCGACTTTTCCCTAAAATCCTCTCTCTAGAACTCCAAGGAAGAAGAAGAAGAAAGGTGAAGCTAGGATTGAAGAATCAAGATTTTCTCCTCAAATTCGTGGGAATTCTTCAATAAGGTATGGTAGCTCTTCATCCATGGGTAGCCTTCACCCATAGAGCCCCTTCAAAACCCCCAAATTTCAAAGTTAGAAAACCCAAAAGTTAGGGTTTGACTTCAATCTCATGGATTCCTTTCAAATTCATTTTAAAAGGTTCAATTATGTTTGTTTATGGATATATTGATGGTTTTACATGATTTTAAGTCGAATTCAACAAGAATCCATGAATTACCCTATTTTCTCAAATTGGATCTTAAAGTGTGGGTATTGATTGATGCAAGTAGAATGTTATAGAATTATGAATGTAATGAATTGATTACTGGAATTATGTTATTATCCATGTCTAATGTTGTAATTCTAGATGTGTGATGAATCATGATCTATGGTTCTTGAAGGGAAATTTCTGAGAATTATGCATGACTATGAGATTTATGTATAAGATTTATGGACACTTTGAGAGTAAAGTGATTATGACTATAATGTAATTGTGGTGTTGTTGAAAGGCTATTCTCAATTATACCCTTGTGAATGAATATGAAATATTGTGAAAGACTCTTCTCACCTAAATGAATCGGTAGGCTAAGGGCACCCTTTCATGTGTAATTAAAGAGCTATCTTGATTGATATACCTTGAATCGGTAGGCCAATGACATCCCTTTCATGAGTGACTAATGAAGTATTTTAAGGCTTGTCTTGAATCGGTAGGCCAATGGCATCCCTTTCATGAGTGATTAATGAAGTATTCTAAGTTTTGTCTTGAATCGGTAGGCCAATGGCACCCCTTTCATGAGGAGTCAATGAGCTATTTTAATGATGTACATTGAATCGGTAGGCTAAGGGAACATTTTCATGAGCAATGATGTTAATAGAAAATTAACTACTTCGTGGGAATTTAATGCTTAGCACCGAGTGGATCTTGTGAGGTGGAAGGTCTCCCTATGTATGGCCTGGTTTCTAATAACAACCTCCTTATCCCATAACTATGTTTCCTCATAGGTCTTTAGCTAGTGGATCCACCTAAGCTAAAGTTACCGGTTCTACCTTAGGCAAGTACACCAACCCTTTCGATGTGGGAGACACCGGATTCCATGTGAAGCTCACATGGTCTATGTCGGTTAAGGCTAATTCTCACTATGAATAATAAATGGTTATGAACTATGGCTCCTCAAGAAGCACTACTTAGTGTGGGTGGGGGTATGGGACTTTATCCATGCATTGCATAAGTAAACTTTGAGAGTAGTTATAGTGTGTTTCATTTATGTTATGAATGTTTATGAAATTAAGTATGCCTAATATGGATTGTTTCTATGAGTTGCTTTCCTTGATATGACTTACTAAATGTGAATGTTTCCTTGTCTATGAGTATGAACAAAGGATGAGATCAAAGAATGGTAAGTATGATTATGATCGCCTAAAAGTGGTACTTAGTGTAGATTGGATTATGGGATCTTTATCTATGCATTGCACAAGTATAACTTAGCGTCTCTTATGAGATGGTTCTATTTTGCTATGATGGTCCATATGTTGAATATGCTTATGACTTGTGCTTTTACACTAAAGTTCATGATGATTTTCAAACTTGGTAAAGTGTATGCTTTTCAACTAAAATGTCCTTTTTAGCATGTTTTTAAGGTTTTTATGCATGTCTATCATACTTAGTGTATTTTTGTACTAACCCATATTTTCCTACATTTTTTTTATAAGTGTAGGGTCCGGTTCTTAAAGGTGATCTTATATTGGTTCAAGCTTTGATCGACCATTCTCCTAGCTTGTGGTGAGTCCTCAAGATTCGAGGACGCATGAGTCATTTGTAGTTCCTTTCTAGTTATTTTATTGTTGAACTATGTTGTAAGGGCGGTGTCCCTATTTGATGCAAAGGTTGTATTAGATGGCTATAATGACACAAGTCTAGACTTCTGCTTGCTTTTATAAAAGACTTCGATTGTATGGATAGAGATTTTAAATACCGCATCATTTCTTTTATCCGATGTTATGATATGCTAAGGGGCTTCTAGGAGACCTTTCGGGGTTGAGTACGCTTTGTCACATCTAGGGGGTACCCCTGGGTCATGACAACGATGAAGCCAAAATATATATTGAATAAACAATCTATCATAATCCTTCGCTGAGTCAGTAGCCTTAGCAAGAAAGAAATCGGATGACTTAGTCATCCAGTCTACAATCACCTAAATAGAATCATATTGTTGATGTGTACGAGGTAGGCGTGTTATGAAATAAAGTACTAATCATCTCTCATTTGCACATATGAAGGCTTATATCTTGAACCTTACAAACAAGCCTCTAATGGTCAATTTTCACTTGCTGACAGTTACAACACTTCGCTATAAAATAAGCAATGTTCTTTGATGTATTGTTCCATCATTATACTTCTGTAAATTCACGGTAAAGTTTAGTTGAACTTGAATGAATGGAGTATCTATAAATTTGAGCCTCTTTCAAAATCTATCCTTTCAACCAATCTACATCTTTAACATAAAATCTATTTTGATATCAGAGAATCTCATTTTGCCTATAGTAAAAAAATATTTCTGCTTGCAAACTACATCTTTTAAAAACTGAAGTAATTGGGGATCATGATAACACATAAATTATGCTCAAAACATGCAAGAGAAAAAAAATTGTTGTCAATAAAATTACCCAACTAAGAGTTTGTGTCGAATCCCACAATGAGTATAGTAAGGATAAGAATTTAAAACGTGAATTAAGATGTGACTAATTCATTGTAGTGAGAGAAGCAAGTTGGTGGATCATTTCATCAAATTTAATCAATAGTCTCATAAATAAGTTATGAGCAATTAACTAAAATAAAAAGAGTTTAGACGGTTTAAATTGAATTGAGGGGTGTGTGGGTATGTATTGATGCCAATTAGGGGGTACAATTGGTTGCTCAATAATGCCCAACAAACATGGAGGTAAGCTGGGTTATCGTTGATACCACTAATATTCTTTCGATCTCATATCATTAGTTAATAGAATCTCCTTTCGTCTCATCTATGTAATTCACAAATCAACCCATTACTTTGCTTGTGTTACTTTATTAAGCTAGATTGCACAATTGAAGCTAATTACCCGCTTGTATTGGTCTTTTTCAAGCACCAATTAGAGATCTAAAGTAGGATTAAGTTAGACACCTTAACCCCCAAATTAATTGCACGATAAACAAATCAAATCCATGGTGAACAACAATAAAATCGAGCAATACAAGAGACCCACTAATCTAAATCTACACCCAACCCTATTATCACACCATTAGAAGTTGGAGTTTTAGCCACACATCTCAATAAGTACATAAATTATACATATCATGATAGCAACCCTGGATGTAATAAAATTAAATAATTATAATCAACATCCACTTTGGATTCAACTTCCAATTGTCAGCTACAAGAGCAAAATTTGAAACACCACAACTAAAAGCAATACTCAATAATTATCTCTCTCTATAATTTCAAAAGTAAAAGACAGATAAAAAATAAGATGCCTTATTTTCTCTCTCTTCCCAACTATTCAAACTTTCCCAAAAAATTCTTTCGCACCCCATTCAACGACATTAGTTAGGCTTGTCGAACTCATTCCACGAAACGCCACTTGTATCCTTCAACTCGTATTTTATTAGCTTCAGGCTTCATGTGTCTGACCTCAAATGGGCAGACTCGATGGAATCTCCCTTCACGAAAGGCATATAACTGAATATCACCTTATGCGCCAAAGTTAACCTTCAGTTTTACTCTTGAGTCTGTCACTTATTGGGATGCGTTTGGGTTCCTCGTAAGTAATTCGGCAAATAAATGATGCAACTCTTCTTCGCCAATTTCTTTTTGAGACTTGGACCTCAAGTAGTATCCATTTCGGCTAGATTCAACTAGTTAGGTGATTCACCCTTTTGTGTAGGCGATCACCAGGTTGGGGATTTCTACACTGTTCAATGTTTATGGCCTTTCTTTCAAGTATTCATCTTCGCCTTATCCTTTAGCCTTCATAATTGTAAATAATCAAAATATAATTAGAATATGACATAATTAGACATTGTGGACACTAATTGTTGAACTAAAAAGGACTTAAATTAGTGTAAATCGACCACTCACCAGATCACCATCTTGCTTCTCCTACACTTCAATTAAGAATGAAGACTCAAAACCGTTCTGAACAGTCACAATACCCTCATCATAATCTATGAGACGAAAACTCAAACTTACAAGCCTATGCACCTCTTTCACTAGCTCTTTCTTACTTATTTTTACATGAGCAACACTCTTCAATGATAACATGCTAAGAGCATCAGCAACAACATTCGTCTTACTAGGATGGTAAAGCACACTCAATTCATCATCCTTGAGAAGTTCAATCCATCATCTCTATAAAAAATTTAACGCTTTCGGAAGACACACCTAGAGGCTCTTATGATTTGTTAAAACTTCAACATTACACTATAAAGGTAATAATAATTTTTTTAAGGCATACACCAATAAAGGTAACTCAAGGTCATGAGTGGGAGAGTTCTTGTCATGATTGTTTAGTGGTCTAGAAGCATAAGTAATGACCTTACCATTGTGCATCAAAACACAACCAATACCACTCTAGATGGATCACAATAAACCACAAAATCATTTGTACCCTATGGCAAAGTCAAAACTAGAGTAGAAGTCAATTGAGCCTTCAACTACTAAAATATCTTATCACAACCCTCATGACAATGGAATTTGACTTTCTTCTTTGTTAATGTAGTCAACGACGTAGAAAGAGATGAGAGCAACTCAACAATCTTTTATAGAAACTAGCTAGACCAAAAAGCTCCTAATGTCGGTCTGAATAGTGGGCGTAGGACAACTTTTCATAGCCTCAATCTTCTTATTGTCAACTTCAATACCCTCACTGGAAACAACATGCCTAAGGAAGGTAATTGAGTTCAACCAAAGTTCACTTTTAGAGAATTTAGTGAACAACTGTCTATCCTTGAGGGTTTGGGAAATAATTATAAGGTCAGCAACATGCTCCTCTTCACTATTAGAGTATATTAGGAGATTATATTTGGAAATAATGACAAAAATGTCTAGGTACTGCTTTAACACTCTATTCATGAGGCCCATAGAAAATGTCGGACCATTGGTTAATCATAATGATATAACAAGAAACTCATATTGACCATATCGAGTTTGGAAAGTTGTCCTCGAAATGTCACACTCAATAACTTCCAGTTTAGACTATGTCTTTGCTTGTGGATTGATTCATGATTTTCTTAGGCTAGGCTATACATTAGATTCTTTAGGTTGTGTTTTATCGCCTCGTAGTTATAGTTTGCTCCCTTTAGAGATTGTTTTGGGCCGTTCTCCTTGCAATGATGCTTGTGACCTTAATGGCTTTTCATATTGTGGGTTGGTCCTAGCAATGCTCAGTCTGGGACTGGAGCATTGTGATTGGGGTAGGGGTTCATCCCTTGAGTTTGCTCCCCTTTTATTGATTTGAAAACTATTCTTGATTCCTTTGCTTGTTGATTAGCGATGGTCATGATATATCCTTATTGAGCATATTTTTATATTGTTGGGCCCGAGGCCATAGGTAACGACTATTTGGATCCTAGGTTAGTACTCTTTGCTTTGGTAGTGTGGTTTCATTGGCTATATAATTATTTGATTTGTGTGCCTTGTTTGAATGATACTGATGGCATGAATTGCATTGTTTGCTCATTCTCACAGATTTTGTGGTACGATCCTGACCCATGCAATGGCATATTTATCATTTATGATGAGATACTATTTTCTTTGGTGTTTATTCTAAACAGTTTTTAACGGGAATCGTACAACCTGGATCACTTGACTTATTGATTTTTGAGATTATGAGGATCAGGGACATGCTCCTTTTTAGAGGAATCTGGCATGTGATTAGTTTTCACATGAATAATCAGAATGTCGACGCCTTTTCATGCATGCTTTTAGTCTTGTTGGCACCCCTGGGAGTTTAGTGACTAGTTAAGCAGCCCCACTATTGGTTATTCACGATTTGAGGCCATTTTTTCCTGTTAAAGGCTGATGCTCATGGTTCGAGGCCATTATTTCTAGTCTGAGGCTGATTTTGATGGTTCGAGGATTTCATTCCCAGCTTAAGGCTGGTTATTTGTGGTTCCAGACTGTTACCTCTAGTTAGAGGTTTTGATATGTAACACCTCAAAAATCACAACTAGAATCGAACAAGAGAGGAGGGAAAACCACAGAGGGGTCCACAGGCCGTGAAGAGGACCATGACCCGTCACCCTGCACATAGAGTTACACCAAACCCTGTCGGGCAGGGCATTTTCAGGACCTGCTAGATGGTCCATAATGATCATTCCTGTGAAGCCCCTCTTGAAGTCAATTCATCAGCATTTAAGTCAGGGTCGCATTGGTCTTTTCCCCTATGCGTTTGGTACTTAAACTACATCATTTGGTGCCTAAACTAGGTCGTTTTACTTAGTCATAGCCTAGTAATCTGGTCAAAAACTACCTAAAACCCTCATTTTCCTAAAATCATCCAACTAAGAATGAAAAGAAAAGAAAAGAAAAGAAAAGAAAGAGGCGACAGTTTCTCCGAAGAACAAGCACAAGTATTCTTCAAATTCAGCCCCAAAATCCAAAAGATTTCTCTTTAGTTTTCGCCACCAGGTATGTTGGATTTCACTAGTGGGTTCCTTTAACCCATTAGGTCCTTAGAATTCAGTTAATTTTTAAGTTTCTCCACAAATTATTCAGACCTAGGATTCCTAAATCTTGGTGATCCATCAAAATTTAGATGTTATAGTTTCTATGTTATTGATCACATGTTTCTTGGAGAATTTGTATAGTCCCAAAGAACTTAGAACGCTAGCTTGTGTTAATTATAAGCATTTCATGAATTATACTTGGTAGGCAGAATAGCCAGAAATTCATGCTACAGAATTCGAATTCCATTTATTTTAGTATATGTATATTGTATTCTCAGATAAATATCAGTATTTTGAGCTACTCTGTATTTCAGTTGGATTTTAGCTATACATTTAGTTGGGAGTAGACTTTGCACTGAGTTGGACTAGGGTTTACCGTACCCTCAAGTCCCAAAATTACGTGCCCCCATAGGTTTATAAATCCCCTCTGTTAGGCATCAGTTTTAGTGATCACGCCATAGTCATGCCTTTATACCCCGACAAGGTATATTGGGTCCTCTCTATGCGGCGTATACACCGGACTCCATGTTTAGCTCACGTGGTTCATGTCGGTTAATAGTATCTCCCACAGTCAGATTAATGTTTCATTGACCATGTATTCAAAATTTCCTTTAGTATTAAGTCCTCTCTATGGGTTGTTTATACTTTTGAACTCTTTTAGATTTACTCATATATCACTTATGATTCCACTTACTTACAATTATTTAAGTGTGCTTGAGATATGTAAACTTCAGGGTTAGCTTGGGGTCACTTGTGACCCTAGGTCCCGTGTTATGTCTAGGGGCTAGTCTCAGGTTTGAAAAACTTGGTATCAGCGCATCAGGTTCAAGAGTCCTAGGGTGTCTGAAAACCACACTAAGTAGAGTTTCTTTAATGAGTGTGAAGCCCACCACACCTATAAGAGAGAGGCTACTAGGTGTTCTAAGAAAAACTTCACTTATTTGGCTATTCCTATCGTGCTTGAAGTGTGATTCAACTTATCCTATCCAATCCATCGTTATGCGTTTTAGATCATGCCTCCTCGCATAACTACCACGTGAAATGCTAACGCACGCAATGCTAATGCAGTTCCTCCAGTCCCAAACCATAAGGTTATGAATGTAGAGTTCTATAATATGATCCAGATAATAGCTCAGATTGTAGCCAACAACTACCAGCAGGCCACAGTTCCTATAAACCACACTTGTGGATCAGCTGCAACCAGGGTTTGAGACTTTGATCGTATGAATCCGCTAGAGTTTCTAGGGTCGAAGTTTGGTGAGGACCCACAGAAATTCATTGATGACGTCAAGAAGATTCTAGAGGTAATGCAAGTGACTGCTACTGATAGTGTTGAGCTAGTATCCTATCAACTTAAAGATGTGGCTCATATCTGGTTCACAAAGAGGAAAGACAAAAAGGGTGAAGATACAGCTCCTATGACGTGGGACTATTTTATTGGAGCTTTTCTAGACAGGTTCTTCCTGAGAGAGTTGAGGGAGGCTAAGGTACATGAGCTTATGAACTTTAGGCAGGGTTCAATGTCAGTTCAAGAATATGAGCTAAAGTTTATCCAACTCTTCGGGTATGCTCCACATATGGTGGATGGTCAAAGAGAACAAATGAGCAAGTTGTTGTTTGTTGTATCTAATCTTGTAAAGACCAAGTAAAGGAATGCTATGCTATAAGGGATATGGATATCTATAGACTTATGACCCATGCTCTGAAAGTTGAGGGAGATAAGCTCAAGGAAATGGCTAACGATAACAAAAAGGCTAGAACAGGCAATTATGAATACTCGCAACAGAGGTCGGGCGGTGGGAATCACTCATAGTTTTAGCAGAGGTCTATAAGACAAGCTCCTTCATCAGCTAGCGCTCCATCCCCCAGGTTTCAACAGGATCAGAAAGGAAGGGGATTAGGCTCTAAGTCTTAGGGAAGTGCTACAATTAACCAGACTTTTCCATCTTGTCCAAAGTGTGGTAAGAACCATTCGAGCGAGTGTCTTGCTGGTAGAGAGGGGTGTTTTGGGTGTGGTCAGTCTAGTCATAGGTTGAAGGATTTCTCTTCTGCCAGGCAAGGAAAATGAGGTAACATAGTTGAATCTACAACATCACCCGCACAAGTTGGTCGCCCCACTCAGCAGGGTTCCTCATCTGGTATAGGTGGTGGTCAGCACCAGAATTGGTTGTATGCTTTTCAGACTCACCAGGACAAGGAATATTCTATTAATGAGGTCACTGGTACTTACACGTCTTCCATTTATATAGTTATGCATTGTTATATCCTGGGGCTACACTTTCTTTTGTAATTCCCTATATTGTAGTAAACTTCGGTTTCAGTCCAAAAACTCTGTGAGAAACCTTTTCAGTCTCTACTCCATTTGGTGACCCAATTATAGCTAGACGGGTCTATAGAAATTGCCATATCACAGTTTTCCAAAGAGTCACCTCAGCAGACCATGTAGATTTATAATTGATAGATTTCGATATCATTCTAGGCATGGATTGGTTACATTCCTGTTATTCCTCAAGTGATTATAGAACTAGGATCGTTTGGTTTCGGTTTCCTAACTAGCCAGTCTTAGAGTTGAAGGGTAGTAAGTCAGTGCTTGTAGGTCGATTTATCTCTTACATTAAGGCTAGAAAAATGATTTCTGAAGGGTATATTTATCATCTTGTTCAGATTAAAGATTTAAACTCCGAAACCCCATCTATTGAGTCAGTCCCAATTGTAAATGAGTTTCCAGAAGTATTTCTGGGATATCTTCTCAGTGTTCCTCTTGAAAGGGAAATTGACTTCGAAATAGATATCCTGCTAGATACCCATCCTATTTTGATTCCTCCTTAATGAATGGCTCCAACAGTGCTTAAGGAATTGAAAGAACAACTGAAAGACCTTCTAGATAAAGGGTTCATCAAACCCAAAATCTCTCCATGGGGTGCTCCAATATTTTCATGTAAAATAAATACGGTTCTCTAACGATGTGCATTGACTATCGTTAGTTGAACAAAGTCGGAATCAAGAATAAGTATTGCATCCATAGGATTGATGACTTGTTCAATCAACTTCATGGTGCTAGTTACTTTTCTAAGATAGACCTTAGATCTGGCTCTTATCAGCCCAGAGTTAGAGATAGTGACATCACAAAGAAAGCCTTCAGAACTCGTTATGATCACTATAAATTTGTAGTTATGTCTTTTGGACTAACAAATGGTCCTACAACTTTCATGGACTTAATGAACAGGGTGTTCAAACAGTATTTGGACATGTTTTTCATCATCTTTATTGATGATATCCTCATTTATTCTTAGAGTGAAGAAGAGCATGCGACTCATCGGAGAGTTGTTTTGTAAATTCTCAAGGATCCCAAACTAATCGCTAAGTTCAGCAAATGTGAGTTCTGGGACTAGTCGGTCGCTTTCCTTGGTCATGTGGTATCCAGCGAATGGATCCGAGTGGATTATCATAAAATTGAGGCAGTAGAAAATTGTCCCAGGCCCACCTCTCTGTCTCATATCAGCAGTTTCTTTAGTTTGCCGGTTACTATGGGAGGTTTTTTTGATGGATTTTCATCCATAGCTACCCCATTGATCAAGTTAACACAGAAAAATGTGAAGTTCAGTGGTCACATGAGTGTGAGAAAAGCTTCTTAGAACTAAAGAACAAGTTGACTACAACTCGTGTCTTGACTTTACTAGATGGTTCAGATGGTTATGTGGTTTATTTTGATGCATCCAGGGTCGGCCTGGGTTTTGTATTGATGCAGCAGGATAAGGTCATAACTTATGCTTCCAGACAACTTAAGGTCCATGAAAAGAACTACGCGACTCATGACCTTGAGCTTGCAGCCTAGTGTTTGCCCTAAAGATTTGGAGACACTACTTGTATGGTGTTCAAGTTAATGTGTTTACAGATGATAAGAGCCTCCAGTATGTGTTCATCGATAAAAGACTATGACATGAATGTGCTCTACCATCTAGGTAAGGCCAATGTATTAGATGACGCCCTCAATATATTATCCATGGGTAGTGTGGCACACGTTGAGGAAGAGAAGAAAAAGTTAGCCTGAGATGTTCACCGGCTTAATCCCTTAGGAGTTTGCCTTATGGACACGTCAGATGGTCGTGTAATAGTTCATAATGGGTCAAAATCTTTGTTGTTAGAAGAGGTTAAAGAAAGAAACAAGATAGTGATCCTATATTACTTAAGTTGAAAGGTGCAGTTAATGTGTAGAGTTGAGGTGTTCTCCCAAAGGGAGATGGAGTTCTTCGTTACCAAGGTCACTTATGTGTTCTAAATATGGGTGAGTTGAGGAACAAAATCCTTATTGAATCCCATAATTCCAGATATTCTATTCATCCCGGTGCCACTAAGATATACCGTGATCTTCGGAAAGTCTATTTGTAGAACGACATGAAGATGGACTTCACAAATTTTGTGGCTTAGTGTCTTAGCTAACAATAGGTTAAAGTAGAACATCAGAAACCATGAGGTGTCACTCAAGATATTAGCATCCCTACATAGAAGTGGGAAGTGATAAACATGGACTTCATTACGGGTTTACGTCGTACCCGCTGACAACATGACTTCTTTTGGGTAATAGTTGACAGAGTCACTAAGTCAGCTCACTTTATAGCTGTCAAGACTACAGATTCAGTGGAGGATTATGCTAGACTCTACATTAGTGAGATAGTCAGGTTTCATGGGGTTCCCTGGTCTATCATCTAAGATAGAGGTCCCTAGTTTATATCTCATTTCTGGAAATTGTTTCAGAAATGTCTTGGTACTCAGGTAAATCTCAATACAACATTTTGTCCGCAAATGGATGGTCAGGAAGAGTGTACCATTCATACCTTAGAGGACATGTTGAGAGCTTGTGTGATCTATATCAAGGGTAATCGGGATGATCACCTACCTCTCATAGAGTTCGCCTAAAATAATAGCTTCCATTCCAGTACTTAGATGGCCTATTATTAGGCACTGTATGGGCGTAGATGTAGGTCTCCGATTGGTTGGTTCCAAATAGGTGAATCAGCCTTGATTTGGCCAGATTTGGTTCATAAGGCTATGGAGAAAGTTAAGCTCATCAGAGATAGACTAAGGACATCTCTGAATCGTTAGAACTCCTATGAAAATGTGAGAAGAAGGGACTCTGAGTTTGAAATCAATTATTGGGTTTTCTTGAAGGTGTCACTGATTAAAGGGGTGATAAGATTTGGTAAGAAAGGAAAGCTCAGTCCCAGGTATGTAGGTCCTTAAAGAATCTTGAAAAGGGTTGGTAATGTGGCGTATGAGTTAGAGTTGCCAGCGGAATTAGCAGCGGTTCATCCAGTCTTTCACATTTCCTTGTTGAAGAAGTGTGTGGGTGATCCGGCATCGATCGTAACTTTAGAGAGTGTGGCTTTGAGTGAGAGCCTCACCAATAAGGAGATTCTATTTGAGATTCTTGACCGTCAGGTTTGTAGGTTGAGAAATAAGGAAGTCGCTTCAATAAAGGTTTTGTGGAAGAATAAGTCCATAGAGGGAGCTACTTGGGAAGCAGAAGCAGCCATGATTGCCAAGTATCCCCACCTCTTTCTTTTCGATTCAGGTTTTGCTTGAGGTAATAGTCCCACTTTCCAGTCTCTTAGTTAATCTTGTGTAAATTCAGTCTCAATATCTTGTTCCCTCAGTTATCCTTGCATTTCAGGATATTTGCATGTTCCTGGAACTCCGTTCAGTTATATATAAGTTTCTAGTACTCAATTGGTAGGGATTACAACTCTTTCTTCCAATCTCAGCTTGTTTAGTCTTCATTCGAGGATGAATGATCCCAAAGGTGAGATATTGTAACATTTCAAAAATCTAAACTAGGACTGAACAAGAGAGGAGGGCAAACCAAAGAGGGGTCCACGGGTCATGAAGAAGACCATGAACCGTCACCCTACTCGTGGAGTTACATCCAGCCAAGGTGAGGGATCATGGATGCCTAGATGGTCCGTGGAGCTTCACACATACCATGAGGTCATCCATGAAAAGGGGCCCCGAACCTCTAACCCACTGTGAAGGATCATGGACTCCAAAACAGTCTGTGGAACTTCACAGAGACCGTGAGGCCATTTGTTAAAAGAGACAGAGAACCCCCAACCTACTGTGAAGGACAACAAAATCCTAAACGGTCTGCGAAGCTTCACACGGACCGTGAAGTCATCCGTCAAAGGGACTTAGCAAGTTTTGAGTTTTGGGCCAACTTCAGACTATCATATCATTCTGCGAAAAATGAATTAGGTGGCATATTACCTATCAAATTAAAGATCTTTAAGTCCTCTTTCCAAACACCACCATGTTTTCCTAATTTCGAGCCTGGAGTAAAAAGCTATGCCAATATTAGTGAAGCCCTATCGAGTAGGGTATTTTCACGACCTGCTAGACGGGCCGTGGTGATCATAAAGGATCGTGAAGCCCCTCTTGAAGTCACTTCGTCAGCATTCAAGTTAGGGTCACACTTGTCTTTTCCACTATGCATTTAGTACTTAAACTACGTCGTTTGGTACCAAAACTAAGTTGTTTTACTCAGTCTAAGCCTAGTAATCTACTCAGACACTATCTAAAACCCTCATTCTCCTAAAACCAACCAACCAACTTTTAAAGAAAAGAAGAGAAAGAGGTGACATTTCTCCCTAGAAAAAACTGAGGTATTCTTCAAGTTCAGCCCTGAAATCTAAAGGATTTGTCGGTAGTTATTGCCCCCAGGTATGTGGGATTTCACAATTGGGTTCCTTTCACCCATTAGGTCCCTAAAATTCAGTCAATTCCTTAATTTCTCCATAAATCTTTCAGACCTAGGGTTCCTAAATCTCAGGGGTCCATTGAAATTTAGCTGTTAAAGTTTCTATGTTACTGATTACAAGTTTCTTGAAGAATTAGTATAGTTCCATGTATAGAACTCAGAACCCTAGGTTGATTTGATTATCAATATTTCATGAATTATACTTGCTAGGCAGGTCAGAAAATCGTGCTTCAGAATTCAAATACCATATCTTTCTGTATATGTATTTTGGATTCTCACATTATTATCAGTATTTTGAGCTACTCACTATTTCAGTTGTACTTTAGATGTACATTCAGTTGGAGTAGAATTAGAACCCCAGTTGGACTAGGGTTCAGCGTACCCTCGAGTCCTAGAACTATGTGCCCCGATAGGTTTAAAATTCCCCTCTATTGGGTATCAATTTTAGTGATCACACCACCGTCATGCCTTTATACACCGGCAAGGTATATTGGGTCCTCTCGATGGGACGTATACATCAGACTCAATTTTAGCTCACGTGGTTTATGTCAGTTAATAGTATCTCCCAGAGTCATATTCATGTTTCATTGACCATGTATTTAGCATTTACTCTAGTATTCAGTTCATCATATTATCTTGATGATTAGTACTAGGTTATTGCATCCAACTCAGTTCTCAGTTATACTTCAAAGTTATGCTTTGATATATCTATTTACATTTTTATTTGTGATATTGTTCAGCTTAGCATATATCTTGCATGCTCAGTACATTCAAACTACCGAGGTATACTTTTGCGCAATATCATTTTATAATATAGGTTGAGTCGCTCAGTATCCAGACCGCGCTTAGCTCAATTTTCAATCCGTACTCAGCAGCTTCTGTTATGAGTCCTCATCATCTGAGGACGTTTCTTTATGCTTTTAATTTAGTTAGTTCGTTACTAGTTTTAGCATTTTAGATTTAGCTGAGGACTTGTCCCAGCAGCTCGTCAGTATTAGTGGCTTTCAGATATAGAGTCAAACTCAGTTGTTTTTGTGTGGGTTATTTCCACTTTTGAACTCTCCTAGAATTACTCATATTTCTGTTATGCTTCCGCTTACTTAGAATTAGTTCAGTATGATTGTTATATGCCAACTTCAGGGTTAGTTTGGGGCCACTTGTGACCCTAGGTGCCATGTTACATCTAGGGGATAGTCTCGGGACCTGACATAATGGTTAGTGATGGTTCAACCTCTCACACTACATTCATATGCACTACCTATAACCAATATACTTGTTTGTTATTTTTAGCCTCAGGTTTATAGGGGCTGGTTTTGTTATGTTTGATGTTTGTACCTTCTGGGCTAATGGGGTCTTGTTAGGTTATTGTTTGACTATATTCTGTTCTATACTATTGTTTTGTTGTTACCTAGTAGGTTTTGACTTTAGAATTATGGTTGTGCGTCCTCCTAACAGTGGGTAATTGACTTTGTTTGTAAGTTGCTTGCAATCAGGTTGTTGGCTTGCGATCCACGTGCGTTCTCGACTCGACTTCTTACCCCTTGTTTCCTATTTCTGTCCTTTATTTCTTGGCTACTTTAGTATTTCCTCTTTAGTTACTCGTGTTATGTTTTCCTTATTACTTGTTGTTTATGCTTGTGTTATCTTTTGAGCTTAGTATGTCGTTGCCTACTGAGTATCGTTTTGGTTACTCATACTACACTTAAGCCCTTGGAGATTGCAGTTGAGCTATCGTCGTTGATTTGGATTTGTGCAGAGCAGCTTGGGATTTCGGAGATTTGGGTGAGCTCGTGGGGTATTGAGCTATCGGTTTCTGTTTGTTTTGGCTAGGCTTAGACTTTATATTGTATTAAGAGACAACATGTACTTGTCTTGTAATTGTGAAAGCCTTGTATTCCTATTTCAGATTAGATGCTCAACTACTAACTGATGCCAGGTTTTTGGATTGTTCCTCAATGGTTTTGTTGATTTCCCTTTCTTTACTGGAAGCACTTAATTCTTGTTGTTGTCTTTCTCTTGGTAGACTGTTTCTTATGGCTCCGGGCTACGGGTTAGGCTTACTTGTGGGGTGTGGTAGGTGTCATCATGACCTGAGAAATTGAGTCGTGACAAAACTCTTTATACTTTTCTAAAAATAATACTCTTTTTCTAGGTAAAAATGATACATTTAAGAATCATATAGTTCCCTTAAACTCTTCTCGAAAGATACATTAAAATACTCTTGTACTAACTTTAAAATTCAAAAATCAATGCATTGATTTAAATGCATAAAGAGTTTTAATAAAATATCATCAACTAGGGTTTATGTGTAGTAAAAGCATGAACATAAACCCAATATTATTAATGCATATAATATCATAATCACATAAATAGGAAATCATAACTCAGAATAAGAATAAAATTCAAATTTAGAATTTCATGGATCTTTGAGTAGAATATTTAATTTAACTCGAGAGAACTTACTTTATTCGTGGTAGTTGATCGAGATATGGCTATTACATCTAAAGCCTAGCCTACCCACTAAGATTCAGTGACTTTTAGTAATTAATAATCACCCGTATAGAGAAATTGGCATTCAATCGATCACATCCCCAAGTATCCCCTATCTACTTGATTACTCCTCTGTTTTTAGTAGTTGTTGACTGACAATACTTACCCCCCATTTGACAATAGTTGTCAATCCCTTTTATTTACTTCAGTGGTTTCGATAATTTCTATTCCTACAACCGATTAGAACACATTTATAACTTTGTATTTGAATTCTCTACTGTATCACTCCCTGTGGGATCTACCCCAACTCTTTGTTGGGTTTATACTAGATTGTGATCGCCTTCACTTAGTATTGGATGAAGTGTAGTTGAGCGTTTATAAAAATGGCGCCGTTGCCGGGCAGTGGTGTTTAGAATTCTCTTATTGAAGTTTAGATTTTGATCGTTTTGTGTTGTAGTTGAATCGACTTACTTTGTTTTGTGTTTGTTATTGGTTGTTTGTGAACAAGTGATGAGATGAGTGTGAACGGAAGTAACGGTAGCCAACTTGGCCACCAAGATGACATCGATAACATGAACAATGTCAATGACATTCAAGTTGGTGGTGTAGGTGCTATCCAGTTGCCTCCGGTTGTGGGAAATGATGTATTCACCGTGACTAGCACAATGTTACAACTCTTGCTAATGAAAGGACTATTCGGAGGGCTAGCTCATGAGGATCCCCATGATCATATCCAGAACATTGTGAACGTATGTGGTCCATTCTCATTCAAAAAAATCTCACAGGAGTCAGTCTGGCTCCGGTTGTTTCCTTTCTCTTTTATGGGAGAAGCAACCAAATGGTTAGCTGATCTACCGACGGACTGAATTACATCTTGGGAAGAGCTGACCAAGGCATTCTATGTATGATTTTTCCCTCCTTCGAGGCTGATGGCATTGAGAGATAATTTTAGGGTTTTAAACGTTTAGATGGTGAGCCAATCCACGAATCGTGGCTGAGATTTCAGAAGTTGTTGCTTTAATGTCCAACTCATGGACATCCAAACAACGTGTTGTTATAGCACTTCTACCGGAGTCTAGACTCGGTGAACAAAGGTGTGGCTGATCAACTTGTCTAAGGAGGAATTACGCAGCAACCTTTTGACATAGCGTCAACTTTTTTTTATGGTATGATGAAGATAAACCGAGCTTGGTATACTCGGGAGGATCAGGTGTCTCCTTTGAATTTCAAGATGACCAAAGAACAAATAGAAAAAGACTAAGAGCGGGATGAAAATATGGATAAAATGATAACCCAAATGGATCTTTTGTCAAAACATGTCATGGGTAGTGGTTCGAAGGCCGTGAATGCTATTGGTGTTAGTGGGGTGAACCTAGATGATGCACACTTTGAGGCTCTATATAATGAGGAAGTGAGTTTTCTTGCAAATCAAGGTTGGAATAGAGAGTGTGATGACAGTTGGAGAGACCGTGACAGGGAATGGCGTGACCGTGGGACTAACTGGAAGGAACAGAATGGTTACAAAGATAGATATGTACGTCCCCATGAGCGCCAAATGCCTAAAGAGCAAAGGGCTGACCCCAAATACTTCCAGACTAAGGATATGCTTGCACGTATTCTTAATAAAGTGGAAGGGTCGGACAAGGTGCTTAAAGAAATGAATGAGGACATCTAAACGCTAAGTCAGACGGTTACTTCTCACTCGATTTCCATTAAACAGGTGGAAACACAAATGGGTAAAATCTCGACTCATTTGAATCCTAGGCCAAAAAGGGGACTACCGAGTGACACCATGGCAAATCCCAAGAATGAATCTTGAGTGAGTATCCTCGTCGTGCCACAACGTTAAATAAGGTAGTTCTTGGGAGGCAACCCAATTTATTAAGATTTTAATATTGTTGTTTGAATAACGGGTGTTCAATGTGCAGATTGAAAAGTTGAAATTTTGGAAAAATGAGCAATTAGGAGAGCTCAGGACCTGTTCGGCGAGTCGCCAAACAAGTTGGCGAGCCCGATCTGGATCATCGTTTGAACCATCTAGCTAGCTAGAGGTTCTGTACAACTCAACGGGCAAAAGTACCATTCGGCGCATCGCCAAATGGGTAGGCGACGTAAGTGACTTCGCCGATAAGCGCGTGAGAACTGAAGGGTCACAAAAGGGCTGAACTATTTTTAAATTCAAAATTGTCCCTCATTTCATACTTTTCGACTCCTACACTTTCACAACCGCACTTTAGAATTTAGTTTTCATATTTCTTGATTTATGTGTTGGATCGATTGCTCGGGAAGGAAAACTCTAGTAATTTGCTAGCCTAGCTTTTTAAACATCTAATTTTGAGATTGGTTATCCGAACCCCGTACTTTACATTTTGGTAATTTCAAATGCATGATCATTGCTTAGTTATTTTTTTGCGTATGATTGATTGAGTAAATGTTTGTGGTTGTGCTTGACCAGATTGTGTTTCATTTTGTATTGTTTGCCTAATTGTGAAACTCCGTGTTTTAAATGATCAAAATGTTGGGTTATGTTCATTTTGTTGTTGGGTCTAGTGTGGGTGAAGTCTGAGTAACCCCAAATTGTGTTGATTGTCGGATTTTGCCCAATGATAGAGCGGTTTATGTCATTCTTAAGGGCAAAATACGTCAATTAGCCAATTTTGGCCAAATCGGGGGAAGTCTGAGTACTCCGAGGTCATGGGTAGTATGGGCCTGGGCTCAATTTCATAGAATAACAGTTTATTTCTATTTTCATGGGCTGCGGGTGAGAAATTGAAGGTCGGGGTAAATATCTAGCAGGTTGTACAATTCGGTGAGCTGGGTCGAGCTCGCCGAGTGGTTCGGTGGTTCGCCTAAAGACCCCTTGATCGCCTTTTATTCATCATTTTTGTGTCTTGTTTTTTGTAACATTCGGCGATATGCCTGAGCTCGCCGAGTTCACTCACCGACTCACCGAATGTCCCTTTTGATCTCCCTTTTACGCCCCAATTTTCTGAAATTGTTATGTAACTTTTGGTGAGCTACTTCTAGTTCACCGAATGGTGTCGACGATTCTCCGAAAGGCCCTCGACATCGCCGACTTATTTGGATTTTTGGCTAATTTTTTTCGGTAACATTTGGCGAGCCCAACATGGCTTGCCGAACGGTTCGGCGAGTCATCCTGCAACTGTTACACTTTGATTTTTTTTCTGAATTGAGTCTAATGTTTTCAACTTTCTTTTGAAGGTATGGCTAGACCTAAAGTCCCAGGGAGAAATCAACTGCCCTGGAAGCGAGCAAGAGGCATTGTGATCAATGAGGGGGTTGCACCCTCCCGGAAAGCACTGGTTAAACTTCCTCCAACAGGGGGAAAAGGTAAAGGAAAGGGTCCCGTACAACCCACACCAGCGGAGGGGAGCTCCGACTGCGAGGGCGTATATGCCACTCACTTCACCACCTCTGGTAGTGTGGACCACTCGGGTGATAGCTCTCTATCCTCTGCATCTGAGCCAGAAGATGACCAACTCCTACATGCTAGGAGAGCGGAGCTACGCTCCAAGGCAATGAATGATCTAGCTCGGATGCCAGTGCCTCCTACGCCTCCTCCACCTCCAGCTCAGGCTGTAGTGTAGGCTCCCCCACCAGCTCCGGTTCCTCCACCCCGATCGCTGAATAGATTAAAGGCCGAGGGTTTGAGAACCATTCTTGAGGAGAACCATTTGTCTACTGACGGTGTGGTACACCGGTACCTAGTAATGTGGAGCACCTTAAAGTTCCATAAGTTTGAGATATTCACAAAGCCCGAGGCCCTTACATTCCTACTTGGGTCCGGGAGTTTTACTCACCATACGGGGAGCTGGTGCCAAAGGGGAAGAAGAAGGCCAGGGCCTTCATGTCGGTTGACCATGTGGTAGTGCGGGGATGAAAGGTCAAGTGTAGCAGCACATAAATTAATGAAGCACTCGGGTGTATGATGAACTTCATGCACTATTAAATTGACAAAATCCAGAAGAAGACCCTCGATGATTTGAAGGGTTGGTTAGCACCCCTAATTTCTGATGTGACACCGAGGTGGATTGAGGCTGGTGTACCTATTGAGAAGAAGGATTTGAATGTGACTACTAGATACTGGTTTGGGTTCATCAACAACACCTTGATGCCTTCACAGAATGAGTAGATCCCACGACATCCGAAAGCTGCGTGTTTGGGCTGCATCATGGATCAAGAAAAATGAATTTAGGTCTGATCGTGGAGCAGGAGATGGCCATGAGGGCCAAGCAGAGTCAGACTTCTCTTCCATTTCCTGTGCTGATTATTGAGTTGTGTAGGTGGGCCCATGTTCTGATGATTGAGAATACGGATGTGGAAGTTACTCCCACTTTCTCTACTGATATCCTACGGATCGAAGCTGAGTATATGAGGGATGAGGCTGACTGGAGGAGAGATGCATAGGGAGATATGTCCCAGGTAATTGAAGTTGATATGTTGCCGACAGAGGCAATACTTCCCCCTCAGGCCAGTGAGCCTACAATTACCTATGGCCCTTCTACTTCTACACCTTCTAGTTCTACTGTTGTACCTCCTCCTACTACTGCTAGTGCTTTCTCCCGGACCCCTATCACCCAGGCCATGTTATACAAGAAGGGCCATCTAGCTCAGTCTGCTGATGTGCGTGGCTCCCAGGTAGAGGCCGTTGTGCCTGGGTTGATCGAGCGGGCGATTGATGCTGCTTTGGCCCCGATAAGGGTTAAGCTAAGAGAGCACAGGGAGTTGATAGAGGCCCACAGATTTGTGCTGGATGCCCTTACTGTGAGGGTAGAGGCTTGTGAGTCGGGCTAGACTTCTTGTGAGGATGTGACGGCCTTGAAGGCAGATATTGTTGGGCTACAGAAAGACCTGGATGGGCGGAAATCCACTGATCTCTCGATGTTCTTTGGCACTGTGACGCTCCCTAAGGCGCCGAGTTCAGATTTCCCAGCCAGTACTGAGATTCCTCCAGCTACTACGACCGGAGATGTTGCTATGGGTGAGGTTGATGCTGAGTCTGAGGCTGAGACCAATGAAGAGGAGCTGGGTGTTAGAGACGGAGCAATCTATGATGATTTAGCGAATCTTGAGGGAGCTATGGTTGAGACAACTGTGCAGGCTTCATAGAGAGATACCTCGATGGTGGGCTCAAGCGGAGCAAAGGATGATGTTGCACCAGGCACTGATGCCCATACAAATGGAGTCACTGACATGCAGAGTTCACCCAGGCTTAGCCTGGCAGGATGACCCTTTTGACTCCCTTTCTGTTATTTTTAGACTGCTTTATTATTTTTGCCCATTAAATTCAATTGTTAGTTTAGTTTGGCTGGGTGAGGTATTTCCATACCCACTTCTTTTGGGTTGTGACACGACCTAGGGATACCCCCTTGATGTAACATGGCATATAGAACCCCGAAGGACTGCATACCAGCCACTTAGCTCTCATAACATAAGAAATAGAACAATAAGAGTAAAACAATTGTCCAAGTCCAAAACATTTTATAAACAAAAAGCGGAAATCTAATAAGCTTGTCTAATCATAGCCATCTAATACAATAGAATGAAATTGGGCATAACCCATACATCATGTTCAAAAGAGAAATACCTGAAAGAAACTAAAACAACAACTCCGTCGTCAAAGCATGAGGACTCACCAAAGCTCCAGAAATCACGAACTCAACCACTAGCCACGAGACTCAGAAACCTGTCTTTCGGACACTACATTTTGGACAAAATTTGGCAAGAGTATGTGTTATTACAAAAAAATGTACCAAGTATGATAGCCATGCATAAAACAATTTAAACATGCTAAAAGTGACATTTCATTTCATGACATGCAATTGACCAAGCTAAACATGATATAATAGAGTTATAAAACATAAGTCATAAAATTATAGTTAATGCAAGCTAACTTCATATTTAAATCCTTTGACTCATCTGAGATACTTCTTTAAGTAACCTTAGTTCATTGTTACTTGTGGGGAATTAGCCTTAACCGACATCGAGACCATGTGAGCTATAACATGATCCCCCAATGTCTCCCACACCCAGAAGGGTTCTTCTACTTGCCGAAGGTAGAACCTCAAAATTCTAGTTTAAGTGGATTAACTAGCTAATAAACCGATGGGGGCATATAGTTAAGGGATAATGAGATTGCTACTAGAAACACGGACTCTACTACGGGGGAGCTTTCATCGCATGAGATTGCTTCTAGAAACTCGGCCTCTAGTACGGGAGAGCTTCCATCTATAAATTAATATCCACTCAGTGGGAAGCATAAATCCCACAGAATAGTTATTAAGTCTTTACTTATCTCATAAATCATGGAAGGTGCCCTTGGACAACCAATCCAAGCTAGTTCATTAGGATAACTATTACTCTTTGATTCAATTAGGTGAGAAAGCCTTTCAACCTAAGAATCCTTTCTATGTGAGAAAACCTTTCACATCATGATACTTATGTTTATGAGGATGTTGTTTCAACAACATACTAACAACATCATCATTGGTACTTTACTCTCAAAGCACCCTTAAAACAATTGCATAGATTTCATAAGAAAATGCAAAAATTCATAATTTACATCTTGATGTTCAAAACTCACTTTCAATCATAAATGCTTAGAAAATATGGGATAGATATGGATTTCATCATAAATACATGTAAAGGTAGCAATACATGCTTAATTTCATAAAACACTTCCTTGAAGATTAAAATCCCATATCATATGGTTCATAACTTAAAAACATTGGGGATTACATGGGTTCATAGGGAAATGATCATAAAATCATCATGTATAATCAATTCATGCATAAGAGATCATAATTCAATCATTTAAATCAATAATCAAAAGAACACATAGTGATTGAAGAAAACCCTAACCCAATTGGGGAATTCTACCTTTAGAGATAGAGAATTTGGGAACGCTGTGGATGAAAGGAATCAATGGATGAAAACTATCATACCTTGAATCCGAATGCTAGCCTTCAATGAAGGAATTGACACCTTAGCTTGAAACCCTAGGTTGAATCTTCTTCTTTTTCTTTAAGTTTCTAGAGAGAGAATATTTGAGAGTTCTTCTTTTGGAAATTTGGAAGAATGAAGTAAATGGGTTGAATTTGGTGGTTAAAAGTCTTATATATAGGGTCCTAAACATAGACAAAACGACATAGTATATGAACTAATTAATTAGGAAAAGACCCAACTAACCCTGAAAAATAGCTACCAGTTGCCACCGATGACCCCAGTAGACGGACAGTGGTCTGACCTATGGTCTGTCCTGGTGGACTATCGTTCGTGGTCAGAGACTATGATTTTGGGTTTTGAACCACGGACCATGGTCTGACCAACGTTCCGTTGGTCAGGCCGTGGTTCTGGACCCTTAGACCTTACTTGGGCAGGACAACCACGGACCACACCTATGGTCCGTGGGTGGCCGGCGTGGTTTGGTGCCTGCAACATATGGAAAGTCGTTGTTTGGCCTTTTTGAATATTGGGTGTTACAAGCTGCTTTATTATTTCTTTATGTTTTTGAATACCGGTTTTGGTCTATATATATATATATATATATATATATATATTGTTTGTGATCCATTGTGTTGATCCTGTGTTTTGAAATGCAAATGGTTTTAAAACCGATTTTAAAAATTACCACCTCTTGATGTATTTGAATGTGGTTGTTCTCTTGCAATTTTGCGTGTCGGTTGTGATCAATACCGATGAATTGAATAGTGCTCTCGATTGAACGATATGAGTGTATGGCTCCGATGAGGCAAATTGAGTTACATAGGTCAAATGTGAATTCCTAGCATCTCATTGTGACTAGCCGATTGTTTAGTTGATCACTTGGGACGATCGTTGCACGCTAGTTGAAAATTATAAGGTCTTGTTTGATGATTATGTCGAATTCCATGTGTGGTGAGGTTGTCTTGATATATGTGCTTGGTAATACCTATAACTTTCCCCGTTAGTCCAATTGATTGATGAAAGCAAGCGATTGAAATGATCTTAGGCACAATTTGTGAAGAGTGAACCAAAAATTGATCTTATACATCTTTGTGACCGCCATGTGAGAGTGTGAACCTAGCTTGGCACCATTTGAGCCTATCCTTTTCTTTGGAAGAAACTTGAACAACTTTGACCTCTTTGTCTCATCACCTATAACCTTCATGAAGTATTGGTTCGTTTGAATAGCCAACTTAGGCCAGAAGCCTAAGTTGGGGGTGTCGTGAAAAAGAAGGAAAATCAAGAAGTGTGAAAAATCTTACTTTGGAGGATCATGTTGAAAAAGATGGAACCTCTCCATGTAAAAAAAAGAGATAAAGAAAAGAAAAATCTGAAAAGAGAAAAAGATTGGAAAAAGAGAAGAATTTGTGAAATAAAGCTTGTGAAATGAGCAAAAGAAATGGGCTATCCAATGAGTCATGCTTAAGTGAACAATAGGGTGGATTTTGAATATCGTAGAGTGTGAAAGAGAAGAAGAAAAAGTAAATTGTAGGCCATACTTCATGAAGGTAGAAGTCACTAAACAAAAATAATCATACCTTTAAACTCTGCTCTGTTACAAGCCTTGAAAGACCTTTGTGATCTTGAGTGAGCTGAAAATAATGTTGAAGGGAATATAAGGGAAAACCTATGGGTAGATTCATGCATGTGTTTATCTTTGGGAGTGTGAGAGTTGTATTTGATTCCGTAATTGTAAATTATTGATGAATTTATTATGAGCATAGAATCATTCTTGGTGTGAGGGCATTTGAATGCTTTTGTTGAGCTTGAACTTGCATTTGAAGTAAGCATTGTGAGCCTGAGTTCTATTTGATAATGGTTAGTCACAGTTTGAAACTTAGAGTGCACAAATTAACATTCCATGCGTAGTTTAAACCTCTTGTGTGAATACGTGTTGAGTCTTTAGTAGTAGTGTTTGTAGACAACCTTGTTGAGTGATTGAGCTTGAGTTTTACTTGAGGACAAGCAAAAGTTCAAGTTGAGGGTGTTGATGAGTCTGGGATTTCGATTCATTTAGGGCTTATTATTCATAGTATTAGTGTCCTCGATGCCTATTTTGTGCTCTAAAATGATGTTTTAATGCTAATTTGCAGATATAAAGGCGAAAGAGCAAGGAAAGGACATTACCGGGCAAAAAACAGCGAAAAAGATGAAAAAAGTTGTACATAGTAAAAGCTGAGAATCGCCAAAGCCACTCGTCGAATCTCCGAGTGGCACTTCCGGTCGCCTAATGTTCCAGACTGCCAGCCCTGGGGAGAAGCCAACTTGGCGATGGATTTGGACATTCGACGAAACGCCGAATGGATCAGCGATAGAGAATTTGATCCCTTAAAGTAACAGGGTTTGAAGGATGAAGAGGTAAGGCACACGGCGATCAAGAGGAGCAATTGGCGCATCACTGACACGGGCGGCGATGCTCGACTAACTCCGCCGAGTGACCCTGGAGGCCAAAATATGAAAACATATAAATTGTTTTTCGAAAAGAGAAAAGAGGATCGTGTCATATCCTGAGAAATCCTACCAATGTTAGACTTTTAGCTTTCGTCTGGGACATTACTTTTCTTAGCTTTTAGGAGTTTTCTAGGAGATTTTGAATTGGGTTTTGGATTTGAAGCTAAATTGAAGAATTGTAAAGATACGGAGATTAATACCCAGCTTATGGAGAACGTATTTGGTATTGATTTCTTACTTTTTATGATGTGTGGCTAAAAATCCCATTCTTGGGGGTGTGATTATTTGATTATTTGTGTAAATTAGCTTATGGGTGTTGTTAATTACTGATTTGAAGTGGGTTTGATTTGTAGTTGAGTTTTAACTCATGAATTGTAGTTGCAAATGCAGTTCTAGTCTAGTATTCTATTCTTGCTTGAGAGAGGTTTTAGAATTAAGAGTATCAATTGATGATTGTAGTGATTCGGTTGTTATGGGTTCAGCTCGAGAGAGTGAATCTTAATCCGATCCTACCTGTCTAGCTCGAGAGAGTAGACAAATTGAGGTTTTTGGCTGTTCATAATATGATGCCTATTGAAGTTCGAGAGAACTCACTTGATTCGTGGTAGTTGATCGAGATATGGCTATTACATCTAAAGTCTAGCCTACCCACTAAGATTCAGCGACTTTTAGTAATTAATAATCCCCCGTATAGCGAAATTGGCATTTAATCGATCACTTTCCCAAGTATTCCCTAACTACTTGATTACTCCCCAGTTTTTGGTAGCTGTTAACTTACAAACCTTACCCCCCATTTGACACTAGTTGTCAACCCCTTTGATTTACTTCAGTGATTTCAATAATTTCTATTCCTAAAACCGATAAGAATACATTTATAACTTCATATTTGAATTCTCTACTGTATCACTCCATGTGGGATCGACCCCAACTCTTTGTTGGATTTATACTAGATTGTGATCGCCTACACTAAGTATTGGATGAAGTGTAGTTGAGCGTTTATCATTATTCTATGAAGAATCTAATGAATAAGCAAGAAGTTTTTGAGTCATGTAACATATGAAGCCTTATCTTACGAAATACATAACATTTGAATACATTTTTTGTCACGAAATTAGGATACACCCTATACATAACATGGCATACAAGACCCCGAGAGCCCTCATATAAGCCACTTAGCTTTCATAGTTAAGATATTAGAAAAATGGAAAAATTTAAAACTATTTTCAACAATATCAAAGTTTCATAAAACAAAGCGGAAGTCTCGTACAATCGTCTCAAAACCATCTAATAAAAAGATTCTTGGGACACGGTCCATACAATAATGTTCAAAACATAAAATGAAAAGAACATAAAGAAATGGTGGCTAAATCCTCGAATGCTATGAGGACTCACCAATCTTCAAACCTTGCTTCTACTAAGATCCTAGCCACGGAGATGAGAGTCGGGAAGGCGGACCCTACATTTGGATAAGAAATGTAGGCAAGAGTATGCGTTAGTACAAGAATGTACTAAATATGATAGCTTGAATAAACATCAACATAAACATAAGAGTTAGACAATTTAATTCATAAGCATAATCAATGCACATAACAAATCATTTCAACATAAAAGGAATACTTCTTAAAGTAACCTCAAATCATACTTAACCAAGACATGGATAATCCTCCACTAGTCTTACTTAACATAGTACGCAACCTTAGGCCATAATCCAAGCTCATCACATATCATTCTCATCTTTAGCTTATATTTGATAGACATGGGGAAATCACCTCCTTGCCTTCCTATAAAGGCTCATAGGTAGTCGCCTCTTGCCTTACATAAAGGCTAATGGGTAGTCGCCTCTTGCCTTGCTTATATGGTCATTGGTATTCGCTTCCATGTCCATCTTATGGGATTATGGGTATTCTCCTCCATGCCCAACATCATATGACACGGGTATTCGCCTCAACATAATTCTATAAGGAATCATAGGTATTCGCCTCCTTATCCTTTCATTATAAGATACAGGTATTTGCCTCCACATCTTTCATCATAAGATATGGGTATTATCCTCTACATCTTTCTATAAGGGATCATGGGTATTTGCATCCATGTCCAACATTAGGGAATAAGGGTAATCGCCTCTTACTGTCCTCTAAAGAATATGAGAAATCGCCTCATATCCTTCTTATCTAGAGGTCATGGGTGATCACCACTTGCCTCAATTTTAGTCTTTAGTCTAGATTCATTTTAGGTGAGCAATCCTTTCCAACCTAGAATCATTCAATGTGAGAAAGACTTTCATATTCATACTTAAGCAATTCATGTGGGAACTATCCCTTCCACAACAATTTAATCAATAATCATCACTTCATAACATAAGCTTTACTCTCAAAGCACTATATCCCGTAATGATCCTATATGCTTCACTCTCAAGAAATTCAATATCATAATCATCTCATAAGCTTTAATTCTCAAAGCTAATCTAATGTATCTCATTAATCCTATAAGAATACCTCTACACCCACAAATTCTCCTTTCATGGCATCAAACCCAATTATATCAATTTCCACCTAGAAACATGGGTTAAGCATGGTTACATGCAAATTCATCGTAAAAAGATGTATTCTTATCAATTCAAACAATCATAATCCACTCAATTTGATCAACATTCATCAAGACCCACAACATTAGAAGAAAACCCTAACTCAAATTGGGGAATTTCTACTTTTCAATTGTGGAATCTTGGGGACTCCATGAAAGAAAGGATTACATGGATGAAAAGCCATCATACCTCACTATCAAAGCCCACAATTTCTTTAGGATTGGATATTTGACCTTGATCCTAGCCTGTACTCTTTCTTCTTCTTCAAGTTCTAGAGAGAGAAATATTTTGGAGAGGAGATTTTGATCTTCTTTTAGATTCTTGAGAGAATGGGTCTTCAATTGGGGGAAAATTCTTATATAAGTCTTTAGATGAAGGGTGAAATGACATAGTATAGAATTAAAATAATGTGAAAAGACTTTTAAGACCCTGACTTAAAAAATGGAAACAATCCACGCTGGAGCTCGCCAAAGGCCACTCGGCAACTAGCCAAGTGAGCCTTTAGCTCGCCAAAGTTTACAGTAAGTCGACTTGGGGGCTAAGTCAACTTAGGCAATGGGGATTCGACTTTGGCGACACGCCAAACAGAACGACGAGCTCGAATTAGCTCGCCAAAATTTCCAGAACACTGGATGGTGAAATCGAGCCAAAAAGGCAAGGAGCTCTACTCGGCGGACCGCCAAGTCGAATTGGCGGATCGCCAAGTCGACTATGAAGTAAATATTTTCCCTTCTCTGAAATCGAGGTGTTACATTATAGCCCCCTTGGGATCATTCATCCTCGAATGGATTTCTAGACACCACTTAAATGAAACGACTAAATACTAGCAACCTATCATGCATGCAATCACATAAATTCACAAATAAAAGGAGGAATCCTCAACTCCAAGATAAATCATACTCAATGTACCATAAAGAAGGTAGGAACTATACCTAGCAACCCAATATGCATGAAGGTTCAAAATTTTACTCATATTCAAGGAGGAACTACCATCTCCAAGCTAAAAGCATGCTTAAACAATCTCATGAAGCATATATGCAATTCATTCTCAAAAAGCATAGCTAAATCATGTTCAACAACTCATCTCATGAAGTCTTTTGCAACTCATAGTCAATGCATAAAAACATGAGGAAAATCAATCATGTAAACTCAATTTCTTTCAAAACACAAGTTTTTCATGAACATGCATAATATAAGAAAATCATGGGAACATCTAAAACACACATGATATCAAAAGTAAAGTAGGATTAGAAGGAAAAAGATAAGGATATCGGGACATCATATCGGCCTCAGCTTTCCAAATAGCACCCTCAACTAAATGATTCCTCCACAATAACTTTCCGAAAGCAACTTCCTTGTTTCTCAATTTCTTAACTTGCCGGTTTAAAATCTTACTCGAAACTTCCTCATAAGAAAGACTTTCATCAACTCCCAAACCTTCTAAGGGAATGACGGATGTCGGATATCCAACACACTTTTTCAACTTACAGACATGGAAAACCGGATGCACCGATGCCAAAATGTAAGGCAATTGAAGCTCATAAGTAACCTTACCAACACGTCTCAAAAGTTGATATGGGCCTACATAACCGGGACTAAGATTCCGTTTCTTACCAAACCTCATTACACCCTTCATGGGTGAGATTTTCAAGAAAACCTAATCATGAACATCAAACTCAAGATCTATTCTTCTACTTCCAAGTAGGAATACTAATGTCTTGGGATAAACCTCCCAGTTTCTAACAAGATTTGTTCCCTTACATCATCGACATTTGAAACATACAAATGACCTCGGTACCAAAGCACACCATCTCCCTCTTGGGAGAAAGCTTCAACGGACTTTCCAAGTAGCGCTTCTTTCAATTTTACTATGTTCTGATCAAGACATTGCTTAGCTTTAACATCTAACACAAAAGACAATTTGAAACCATCTTAAACCATAACATTATCCTTGGTGGGTCTACGACTGAACATATCAAGGTATTTTCTAAACACCCTATTCATCTAATCCATAAAAGCCACTGGAGCATTAGTCAATTCAAATGACATCACCAAAAACTCAAAATGACCATACCGGGTTCTAAAAGCCATTTTCGGAATATCATCATCTTTCACCCTCATTTGGTGATAACCCGACCTAAGATCAATCTTAGAAAAGTAACTCACTCCTTAGAGTTTGTCAACACTGAAATCTATTCCCCTCACCCTAACTAGATGGTACATTCAATCCATAGAAATCATCATTACCGCTTTAAGACAAGAGATAAACTAACTCTTACGCATAAAATTTTCCCTCTTCTGTCTAAGATAGGCTGATTCGAAAACTGAAATCTTACTACATGGGTTCTACAATCAATAGAAGTATAACAAGAGTGTAGTCAATCCATACCCAGAATAAGATCACAATGTAGCATATCAAGCTCTACCAAATCAACAAGAGTAACTCTATGGGATAAGTAAATATGACACTTTCTATAGACCCGCTTAGCCACAATAGAATCACCAACAGGAGTAGAGACAGAAAAAGGATCTAACAACACATCAGGGAGCACATCAAATCTCATAGCTACATATGGTGTCAAATAAGAAAAAGTAGCAGCGGGATCAAGTAAAGCATAAACATCAAGAATTTTCAACATACCCGTAACTAAATAGGGAGAACCCTCTTGTTCACCACGAGTCTTAAGTGCATAGAACCTATTTTTCTTGGGAGCACTAGTACCCGAACCACTTGGATCAATGAAGCATTTGGTTGAGCCCTACGATGACTATCTCCCTCATTCTTAGCAACTGAAGGATAATGCCTTATCTTCTAATCCATCTAACCACAACCAAAACAAACATTGGAACCCGCTAGACATTCGCCCGCATGCTTTCTTCCACACCTACCACAAACTGGCAATAAAACCCCACTACCTTCTCCTTGAGTTTTAGGGTTAGACAACCTATCTTGGTTGAACCGTGGAACATTATAAGAACCTTAGTCGGAAAACCCTTGTCGATACCTAGGATGACCATGTCAATAGGACCTAGCATGAGACAAATTACTATCACCAATTCTAGACCTCTTGTTCTCCCTAGCCCTTACCTTAAGTTTCTCCTCTTCAATCTGTTGGGCATAAGTCATAAGATGAGCAATATCCATGTCATGGACTACCATAGTTGTACGACACTCTTTCACGACCAATTCGGACACACCTAAAATGAACTTGCTCATCCTTGCCCTAGAGTCGGCAACTATAAAAAGAGCATATTAAAAATTGAGTAAACCTCAAAGAATAATATTTCACACTCATATTTCCTTGTCGGAGATTAATAAAGTCAAGCACTTTTGCCTCTCTCGTCTAAAGAGGAAAGAACCTAGTAAGAAAAGTAGACTTAAACCTTTCCTATTCTTGGGGACCTGCATCTACCGGTCTCACTTCCTTCCATTAGTTGATCAAAATTTGAGCAACCCCCTTATGTTGATAAGCGGCCAATTCTGCCTTTTCCACCGGAGTCACTCCCATAATAGTCAAAATCTTGTAAACCTTGATGAGTCCTGGATTTGGACTCATTTAGGGCTTTGTTTTGGTAGATTTAATGTCCTCAAATGCCTAATTTATGCTATAAACTGATGTTAATGCCTTGATTTTCAGTTATATGGATTGAGGAGCAAAGCAAGGACACTAAAAGAAATAAAGGAACAAAACAAGCTGAAGAAATGAAGAAGGTCGAGCCTGAAGATCGCCAAGAGTACTCGGCGTCTCACCGAGTGGCTAAGCTCACCGCCTAAAGTTCCAGTGTTCCAAGCCCTGAAGGAAGAAACCAAGTCGGTGACGAAAAGGAGCAGTCGGTGAGTCACCAAGCAGTTCCGCGATGTAAAGAGAGATTGCCTAAAGTTACAGGACTTGAGGATGTTGAGTGCTAATACAAAAAGGTGATGGAAGAGATCAATGGGCTGTTCGCCGAGTGGTTCGGCGAGCCCGACTTACTCCGCCAAACGGCCCTTCGTGGATTATTTTTGGTGACTATAAATTAGTTTTAAACAATTAATTTAGTATCAAATTTTATAGAATTGGAGAATCTAACTTAGTCTAGAACAGTTCTCTCTTGAGTTTCTTAGTAGACCTGAAGGTTTTGAGACTCAATTTGGAGATTTTGCAAGTGGGTTTCAAATTTTCTTGGAATTGGTTAATCGATTTGGTAATTCTTAAATTCCTCTTACCCAGTTGATGGTTAATCGATTTGGTAACGGTTTTTATCTTTTTATTATATTCGGCTAAAACCCTAATTCTTGGGGTGTGATCATGTGATTATGGGTTGAATTAGTGTATGGGTATTTTTAATTACTAGTATAAATGTTATATTGAATTGGGTTTAATCATTAATTGTGGTTTAATTGATGAATTATAGTTCCAAATGCAGTTCTATTTTGTTGTTCTTAGCTTGCTCGAGAGAGAGGTTTTAGAACTAAGATTATTGATTAATGATTTATATGTATTGGGTTGATTTGGGTTCAGCTTGAGAGAGTGAATCCTAAACACAGTCCTACCCATCTTTCTCGAGAGAGAAGATGCATTAAGGTTATGGGTTGTTCTTAATTGCTATGGTTGTTGATGTTTGAGAGAAATCACTTGAAGCGGAATAGTTGTTCGAGAGAAAACTATTTCAATTATAGTCTAGCCTATCCACTAATATTTAGCTAATTTCTAGTAGTTTCAATTACCCATATATCGAATTTTCCTATAATCGATCACATCCCGAGAATTCCCCTCCTTATTGTTATCTCTTTACTATTTGACCGCATTGTAGTTGATAATTGCAAATCAAAACCCCCCATTTGACATTCGTGTCACCCCTTTTATTTGTTTTATATCTTTTTTCGAAATTTATATTCCTATGGCTGATTAGACCACATTCTTACTTATTGATTGAATTTAAACACGTACCGCTCCCTGTGGGATTCGACCCCAACTCATTTGTTGGGTTTTATACTGCTTAAGGATCGTTTACACCTAGAATTGGATGAGGTGTGCTTGAAATGTTAATCAAAATGGCGCCGGTGTCGGGGAGTGGTGTTGTTTAAAATTCATTTATTGAAGTTGAATTGTGATTTTTTTAGTTGTAGTTGAATCATCTTATTTTGGTTTTTTGTTTTGTGTTGTTCGTGTTAAACATAGGAGGAGATGAGTATCAACGGAAGTAATGGTAGCCAAGTGGGCACCCAAGATGACATTGGGAACCTCAATGACCCAAATGAAGTGGGTGGTGTTGGTGCGATTAATTTACCTCCCGCTGAAGGAAAGGTTGTTTTTCACATAACAAGCACAATGCTTCAGCTCCTCCAATTGAGAGGACTATTTGGGGGGCTGGCTCATGAGGATCCCAATGAGAATATAAGGAACTTTGTGGATGTTTGTGGGCCGTTCTCATTTAAGAACATTTCGCAAGAATCGGTCTGTATTAGGTTGTTACCTTTCTCTTTGATGGTGGAGCTACTAAATGGTTTTTTGAGTTACCAAGGGACTCTATCACCTCTTGGGATGAGACCACGGCATTTCTATTGAGGTTCTTTCCCCCATCAAAGATGATGACTCTAATGGATGGAATCCTAGGGTTTAAACGCTTGGAAGGCAAGCTAATCCATGAGACATGGCTAATATTTAAGAAGCTGGTGCTGTAGTGCCCAACTCATGGACTTCCAGATAAGGTGCTGCTGGAATCTTTCTATAGGGGCCTTGATTCGGTAAATAAAGGAGTGACTGACTAACTTGCTCCGGGGGGTATAATGCAACAGCCTTATGAAATAGTGTCCCAACTCTTTGATTACATGACCGAGATAAACAGGGCATGGAATACTCACAAAGACCAAGTCTTTCTCCTCACATATAAAATGACAAAAGAACAGATCGTAAAGGACCAAGAGAGAGACCTGAACATGGCCGCAATAATGACCCAGCTGGATATCTTGGCCAAAAATGTCGTGGAATTTGAAGCGCTGTACAAGAAGGTAGTAAACTTCCTAGCCAATCAAGGAGGAAATTATCATGCTAACTACTCAAGGCCGGGTGGAAACCAAGGATGGAATAGAGATGAGTGTTGGAGAGATCATGACAGAGAATGGTGTGATCGTAACGCCACTTGGAAGGATAGAGAGGGGGAGAAGGATAGGTATGTTCCTCCCCATGAGCGTCAATAGCCCAAAGATTTTGAGGGTGGCCGGACTGAAGATATGCTCTCACGCATTCTCACCAAAGTTGAAGGATCCGACAAAGTGTTAAAAGAGATGAAAGAGGATGTTTCGACTCTCAACCAGACGGTGACCTCTCACTCTGTTTCTATTAAGCAGCTGGAGACCCAAATTGGTCATATTTCTTCGCATTTGAATCCAAGACAACAAGGGGAGTTGCCTAGTGATACAATGGCAAACCCCAAAAATGAAGCTTGATTAGGTATCCTAAACGTGCCACGACGTTAACTAAGGCTCTTCTTGGGAGGCAACCCAAGTTTTTAATGCTTTAAATTATATTTTGATTAATGGGTGTTGATTGTGCAGGTTGAAAAGTGGAGTGTGTTTGAAAATGTGCAGTTTGGCGAGACAAAGAGTCTAGTTGGTGACTCACCGAAGAGGTAGGCGAGCCCAACTTGGACCAATGTTGGAACCACAAAACAAGAGGTGGAGGTCTGTAAAACTCAGCAGGCCAATTAACTAATCGGCGACTCACCGAATAGGTCGGCGAGCCCGATTTTGTCCGCCGTTTAGACCCCCAAGATAACTGGTACTCCTGTAAAACTCGATGAGGTAATTTACCGCTCGACACATTGCCGAGACGTTCGGTGTGGACGACTTATACCGACGAAAGGGACGCCAACTGAAAAGTTTTAAAAGGCCAAACGGTTTAAAATTTCAAAATCTTTCATATTCTCTCATTTCTAACCCCGTACACTCTCACCCGCACTTTAGATTTTCTATTTTTTTATTGTATTTTCTTTGTGTGTGTGATCTCGTGGTCGGAATCAAATTTCTTTACCGCCTAGCTTTTCGAATTCTCTATTCGGCACTCAGGTTGGTTTTCCGAACCCTGCACCTATGAGTAATAGTTGAACTCAAATACTATTGGTAAATTTGTGTTAATGTGTGTTGGCTAATTGTTTAAATCATGTTTTACGTGTTAGATTGCCCGTTTTGTGTTTCAAAATTGTGCCTAAATTCTTTAAAAGATGATTTCCCGAGTTTTATGTGTTAAAATTGATCTTAAATTGTTAGGTTGCGGTTATTTTATGTGGGGTCTAGTTGGGTGAAGTTTAAGTAACCCCCAATTGTGCTAAATGACGTCCTATGGAGCATTTGACGCCATTCTTAAGGGTATAAGTCATCAAATGGCCAATTTTGGCCAAATCGGGGGAAGTTTGAGTACCCCGGAGGCATGGGTCGATTGGGTCTGAGTCTAATTGCATATTGTAAGTTTTTGATTTTGATTTTGGGGGCTGCGGGCTTTATTTTGGAAAATGGGGTTGAAAATTGCCACGTTCGGTAGTTAGACGAGCTAGGTCGAGCTCACCGAACGGTTCAGCGGTTCGCCAAAGTCCCCCTTTGATCGCCTTTAATTTCTTGAATTGGCTTGGTTGAGTCTGTAACTTTCGGCGGGAAGCCTGAGCTTGCCAATTTCACTCGGCGAGTCACCAAAAGGTCCCTTTGATCGCCCGTTCTGCACCCCTAACCCCAAAAATGCACTGTAATATTCGGTGGGTTAGTCTAAGATCGCCGAGTTGTGTCAGGGATTCACCGAAGTGCCCTAAGTATAGCCGACATGCCTTATTTCTGAGAAATTTTTGAGCTGGTCCTTTCGGTGAGCCCTATCTGGCTCACCTAAGCGACTCAGCGAGTCTTTCTGCAACTTAAATTTCTGAAATTTTTCTTAACGATTTCTAACATTTTTTGATGTGTTTTGCAGATATGGCTAGTACCAATTTATATGATAGTGGCATCCCGCCCCGCAAAAGAGCACGGGGCATTGTAATAAATAAGGGAGCAACTGCTTCCACAAAACAAGGCAAGAAAGCACCTCCGAAGGGAGGCAAAGTCAAGGGCAAAGCGCCCGTAGCTGAGAGACCAGAGCATAACTCCGGCAGTGATGGGGAACCTTTTGGTTCTCAGGTCACATTGTCTGAGCCTTGGGAAGACCAACCATTGCAGACCCGGCAAGCAGAGATTCGTGCAAGGGTTCGTCAAGGTCCGTCTAGGATCCCAGAGTCTACCCCTCCTACTGCTGATACAGTGCCAGCTCCGGCACAGATAATCGTCCCAGCACAACCAGTTCAGGGTCCTCCTCTCCGATTACTCAACCGTTTAAAGGCCGAGGGATTAAGGACCATTCTGTAGGAGAAGCGATTGTCCACGAATGGGGTGGTGGACAGGTACCCTCTTGTGTGGGACACACTTCGGTACCACATGTTCGACATATTCACCAGGCCCCTGTGGCCCATACATTCCCACCTGGGTCAGAGAGTTCTACACTGCATATGGCGATTTAGTACCCCAGGGGAAGAAGAAGGCTAGTACCTTCAGACCGGTGGAGTCCGTGATGTTTCGGGGGAAGACAGTGGGGTACAGTAGCGATCATATTAATGTTTGACTTGACAGGACCACAGACATCGAGAATGCATCTAAGAGAATGGTCACTTCACAGACTTTAGATGACCTCAAGGGATGGTTAGCTCCCCTCATTTCTAACACCACCCCGAGGTGGATTGACGCCGGAGTCCCTATTGAGAAGAAGGACTTGAACATAGCCTCTCGGTATTGGTTTGGGTTCATCAGTAGCTTGATCATGCCGTCACAGAATGATTCCATTCTCTGCCACCAAAAGGCGGCCTGTCTCGAACCCATCATCGCCAAGAAGCGGCTGAACATAGGACTGATTATAGAGTAGGAGATGGCCTTGAGGGTAAAACAGCGCCAGACGTCCCTGCGATTCCCAGTGCTTATTATAGAGTTGTGTCGGCGGGCTGGAGTTCCTCTTGATGAGAAGAGGGATGTTGAGGTTACACCCACATCCTCCACCGACATCCGGTGCATAGAGGCCGAGTACACACGGGATGAGGCAGATAGGAGGAGAGCACCTCCGGAAATAACATCCCCGGAGGTTGATGTTGATTCTATACCTGAAGAGGTAGCTTTGCCTACTCTGGCCTCTGGGACTTCAGGTACATCTACTTCCACTCCTTCTCAGGCCCCAGGTTCCTCTACTGCCTCCCAACCTCCTAGAGCTGCTTCAGGTACCACTACCTCCAGGCCTCCGATCACTCAGGCCATGCTCCTCAAGATGGGGCACCTAGCCCATTCTGCAGATGTGCGGGCTTCCCGGCTAGAGGCCGAGGTTACCTGGATGATTGAGAGGGACATCACAGCTGCTAACACCTCTCCAGGCTGCCATTGATGCTCTCACTGTGAGAGTAGTGACTTGTGAGAGAGGACATGGGGTACCCCTAGGTCGTGACAAATTTGGTAAACAGAGCACAAGGTTTAGAATGGTCATAGAATGTCTCATAAGCCACGTCAAGTAGAGTCTTGTTCATCAGTGTGAAATGCACCGCATTTATGAATGAAAGGCTATGAGATGATTAGGAAACTCCACTTCTTTCATTACTCTAAAGTCGTGCAATAGAGTGTAACTCTATAAGGTCTATCTCCTAATCCTTATTTGATTCTCTATAGGATATGGCTATTGGAAGAGCTTATGCTAGAAGGAATGTAAGGGAGAATGCGGAACAAGAAGCTCCTCCCAGAGCTCCTCAAGTTCCGATCGATCCTTTGGCCGAGCAAGTTACTAATGTGAAGTTTAGGGCTGGTTTTCAAGTGTTGGCTCAAGTTGTGATGGCCAAAGACAATAGGGAGGTTGTGATTCCTGTGAACCCAAATATGGGTACGGCGGCATTTAGAATGAGGGACTTCACTAGGATGAATCCTCATGAGTTTCATGGTTCTAAGGTTGAGGAAGATCCTCACGATTTCATTCATGAGGTTTATAAGGTCTTGATGTTCATGGGAGTGATGCCGGTGGAAAAGGTGGAGTCGGCCGCTTATGAACTTAAGGGTGTAGCTTAAATATTGTACAACCAATGAAAAGAAGGGAGACCGAAAGATGCGGGTCCTCTTGATTGGGAGAAGTTTGAGGCCGCTTTCCTTGATAGGTTCTTTCCCCTTGAGATGAGGGAAGCCAAGGTGCTTGAGTTTATCAACCTTCGACAAGGAAGTATGAATGTGAGGGAATATACTCTAAAGTTCACACAATTGTCTAAATATGCTCCAACAATGGTTGTCGATTCAAGGGCAAGGATGAGTAAGTTCATTTCGGGTGTGTCCGAAATGTTGGTTAAAGAGTACTGTACCGCCATGTTCATTAGTGACATGGACATCTTTCGTCTCATGGTTCATGCAAAACATATTGAAGAGGAGAAACTTAAGGAAAAGTCTAGGGAGGCAAAGAGGGCTAAAACTGGTGATGGCAATTTCTCTCATGCAAGGTTCGAAGGACATGGTTGTCCTAGGTTTCGACACAAGTTTTCCGATCAAGGTTCCTCCAATGCTCCTCCTAAGTTAAAGAAAGATAGCGTGTCTCACCCTAAGACTCAAGGAGGGAATGGTAGTGGATCTTCATTACCTATGTCTACTTGTACTAGGTGTGGAAAGAAGCACGAGGGTAAGTGCCTAGCCGGCACAGATGGTTTATTTAGTTGTTGTAAAAGTGGTCATAAGATGAGGGATTGCTCGATGCTTATGACTTAAAGTAAGAGAGGGCAAGCAAGCTCCTCCTAGTGGTTCGGGTTCCAATGCTCCTAAGCAAAATTGATTCTATGCACTTCAGACTCATGGTGAACAAGAGGGTTCTCTTGATGTGGTTACCGGTATGTTGAAAGATTACCAACTAGATGTTTATTCTTTACTTGATCCCGGTGCTACCTTGTCTTTTGTGACGCCATATGTGGATATGAGATTTTATGTTCTTCCGGATGTGTTGTTAGATCCTTTTTCTGTCTCTACTCCGGTTGGTGATTCTATTGTGGCTAAGACGGTCTATAGAAAGTGCCCCGTTTCATTGTCCCATAGAGTTAATCTTGTTGACTTTGTAGAGCTTGACATGCTAGATTTTGATGTTATCCTTGGTATGGATTGGCTGCACTCATGTTATACTTCTATTGATTGTAGAACTCGTGTAGTCAAGTTTCAGTTTCCAAATGAGCCTTTCCTAGAGTGGAAAAGGGGAAATTTTATGCCTAAGGGTCAGTTTGTCTCTTGTCTTTAATCTAGAAAGATGATTTCTAAGGGTTACATTTACAATTTAGTTAGGGTGAGGGATGTGGATTCCGAAACACCTACTCTTGAGTCAGTCCCTGTTGTTAATGAGTTTCCGGAAGTGTTCCCAGATGATTTACCCGGTATTCCTCCCGAGAGGGAAATAGACTACAGTATTGACCTTCTCCCAGATACGCAACCTATTTGTATTCCTCATTACCGTATGGCTCCGGCGGAACTTAATGAGTTGAAAGAACAATTGATGGATTTGATGTATAAGGGTTTTATCCGACCATTAAGTATAAGTATCCTCACCCAAGGATATGTGGCTTGTTTGACCAACTTCAAGGAGCGAGTTACTTCTCTAAGATTGATCTTCGATCGGGTTATCACCAATTGAGGATAAAATAATATGATATTCCGAAGACGACATTTAGAACTCGGTATGGTCATTATTATTTTTTGGTAATGTCGTTTGGCTTTACTAGTGCTCTGGCGGCGTTTATGGAGTTGATTAATAAGGTGTTTAGACAATACCTTGACATGTTTGTGATTGTCTTCATTGATGATATATTGATCTATTCGAGAAGTGAGAATGAGCATATTGATCATTTGAGGATCGTGTTGAAAATTCTTAAGGAACAACAAATCTTTGCGAAGTTTAGAAAGCGTGAGTTTTGGCTAAGGTCCGTAGCTTTTCTTGGTCATATTGTTTCAATTAAGGGAATTGAGGTAGATCCTAAGAAGACGGATGCAGTCAAGAGTTGTCCTAGACCTCTAACCCCTTCAGATATTAGGAGTTTTTGGATTTAGCTGGTTATTATAGAAGGTTTGTTCAGGGATTCTCTTGGATTGCCTCTCCTTTGACGGGTTTGACTCAAAAGAAGGCTAAGTTCATATGGTCTGAAGGGTGTGAGAAAAGTTTCGATGAGTTCAAGGATAGACTTACTTTCGCTCAAGTGTTGACTTTACCGGAAAGGACTGATGGTTTTGTTGTTTATTGTGATGCCTCAAGAATTGGGAAAGGGTGTGTGATTAAGCAAAATGGGAAAGTTATTACCTATGCCTCAAGGCAACTTAAGTATCATGAGAAGAATTATCCCACCCATGACCTTGAATTAGCGGCAGTTGTTTTTGGCTTAAAGATTTGGAGGCATTATTTATATGGTGTGCATGTAGATGTGTTTACTGACCACAGGAGTTTGCAATATATGTTTAATCAGAAAGATCAAAATATTCACCAAAGAAGGTGGCTTGAGTTATTAAAAGATTATGATATGAGTGTTCTCGATCAACCCGAAAAGGCAAATGTGGTGGCGAATGCTCTTAGTCGGTTATCCATGGGTAGTGTTGCTCATATTGAGGAAGAAAAGAAAGATTTGGTTCGAGATGTTCATAGATTGGACCGATTGGGTGTTCAGTTAGTGGACTTTGCAAAGGGTGGTGTTATGGTTCACAACAGATCAAAATAATCTTTTGTGACGGACGTGAAAGCCAAGCAAGGTCTTGATCCAATTTTGGTCGACTTAAATGAAGTGGTGCTTAAATTATCCGTTGAGGCTTTCTCCCAAGGGGGAGATGGTGTACTTAGGTATCGAAGTCGCTTGTGTGTTCTAAATGTTGATGGCTTGAGGAAACAAATCTTGTCGAAAGCCCATAGTTTGTGGTATTCCATTCACCCGGGAGCCACCAAGGTGTAACATGATTTAAGAGAGGTCTATTGGAGGAATGGGAGGAAGAAGTGCCTTTGTCCATTATTTCCGATCGTGGTACCCAATTCACTTCTCAGTTTTGGAAGTCTTTCCAACATGGTATTGGTACTCGTGTTAAGCTTAGTACGACCTTACATCCGTAAACTGATGGGCAAGCGGAGCGTACTATCCAAACTTTGGAAGACATGTTGTGGGTTGTGTGATAGATTTTAAGGGTATTTGGGATGACCATTTGCCATTGATTGAGTTTGCTTATAACAATAGCTATCACTTGAGTATTGATATGGCTCCATTTGAGGTATTATATGGTAGGAGGTGTAGATCTCCTATATGATGGTTTGAGGTGGGTGAAGTCGCCCATATAGGTCTCGAGTTGGTACATGAAGTCATTAAGAAATTTCAACTTATTAGAAAGAGGTTGAAAACGGCTCAAAGTCGGAAAAAGTCATATGTCGATGTAAGAAAAAGAGATCTTTAGTTTGATGTTCATGATTGGGTTTTATTGAAAATTTCACCCATGAAGGGTGTAATGAGGTTTGGTATGAAAGGGAAGGTTACTCCCCAATATGTAGGCCCATATCAAATTTTGAGATGCTTTGGTAAGGTTGCTTATGAACATGATTTGCCAAATGAGTTGGCATCGGTGCATCTGGTTTTCCATGTCTCTATGTTTAAGAAATGTGTTGGAGACTCGACATCCATAGTTTCCTTAGAAGGTTTGGGCGTTAAGGAGAGTATTTCTTATGAGGATCTTCCGGTTGAGATTTTAGACCCGCAAGTCAAGAAGTTGAGAAATAAAGAAGTATCTTCCGTGATTGTGTTGTGGAGTAATCAGTTAGGTGAGGGTGCTACATGGGAGGCCGAGGCCGATATGGAGTCCCGATATCCTCATCTCTTTCCTTCTACTCCTACTCTAGCTTGAGGTAATGAGTTCCTCATGGTTTGTTATTTGTTTTGGAGTCATGTGTTTTATATGCTTCCAGGATTTCTTTAACAAGCATGATTTATAAAAGCCTTATGTTTTGAGAAAAATGAGTCAATTTGATTGATTTCTACTTGTTTATGTGCATATGAGTATGAGTTGCATGTAGACTACTTGATATGATGTTGTGAGTATGTCTTTAGCTTGGAGTTGATGTTTCCTCCTCGGATATATGCATTTATGTATGTCTTTAGCTTGGAGTTGATTTTTCCTCCTCGGATATGTGAATTGCATGCATGATGGGCTGTTGGATTTAGTTCGACCCATCTCATGATGTTTTGATTATGTCCTAGCTTGCATTCGATAGTTTCTCCTTTGTTAAATGCATTTCGATGAAGGTGCATTGATGGTTGGGTTGTTAGTTCCTATCCTACTATTTTCGTACAAGCTTGAATCTCATTCGAGGACGAATGATCCCAAGGGGGAGATATTGTAACACCCCGGATTCAAAAAAGGGCAACATAGTAATTTTCAGGGATTTCAGATGCCAGCCACGGCCGGTGGACTGGACACCCAAATATCTCCAGGAACCATGAAACCATGACCTGACCAACGGACTGTCGGTCAGACCACGATCCGTTGTTGGGAGCCTGTGGTTCAAAGGCCCATAATCATGTTTTTGACCACGAACGACGGTCGTGCAGGATGGCCCGTCATCCTGTCCACAGTCTGTCGGTCGTGGCTGTGGATGGTGGGCTGGCAGTTACGTTTAGGGGTAGTTGGGTCTTTTCCTAATTATTTCATCTCTATACTACGTTGTTTTACTCTTCACTAAGACCCCTATATAAGTGATTTCAACCACAAATTAGTTCATTCACTTCAAATTCTCCAAAAAGAAGAACTCTCAAATATTTCTCTCTCTAGAAAGTTTGAAGAAGAAGGATTCAACCTAGGGTTTCAAGTCAAGTCTCAATCCCTGCATTGAAGATTAGAAATATGCTTTAAGGTATGATAGTTTTCATCCATGGATTCCTTCCATTCATTGAGTTCCCAAATTCTCTAATTTTCAAAGCTAGAAATCCCCAATTGAGTTAGGGTTTTCTTCAATTGTCATGGGTTATCTTGATTATTCATTTAAATGATTGAATTATGATCTCTTATGAATGAATTGATGAAATACTATGATTTTATGACGATCCCCCCATGAACCCATGTAATCCCCATGTTTTACAAGTTATGATCATATGATGTGGGATATTGATTATGAAGGAAGAGTTTTATGAAGTCAAGCACGTATTGATAGAATTACATGAATTTATGATGAAATCTATATCTAACCCATGTTTTCTAAATGTTGATGATTGAAATTGTATTTTGAACTTTGAAAGGTAAATTATGGAATTATGCATGCTCTTATGAAATCTATGCAAATGTTTTAAGGATTCCTTGAGAGTAAAGTATCAATGATGATGTTATGGTTGTGTTGTTGAAAGCATTTTTTTCCTCATATACACATGAAAGCATTATGTGAAAGGTTTTCTCACATAATAAGGATTCTACGTTTGAAAGGTCTTCTCACCAAATTGAATAAAACATTAAGAGCTATCAACCTAGTTTGGATTGGTTACTGAATGATATCTTTCCATGTATAATGACGTAGATTTGATTGGAAATATGACGTGGCCTTCCATAGATAATAAGAACAAGTAAGAAATGACTATTCCGTAGGATTTATGCTTAGCACTGACAAGATATTGTGATGGAAGCTCTCCCGTTTGTCGAGGCTGAGTTTCTAGAAGGAATCTCCTTATCCCTTACCTATGTGCCCCCATAGGATGATTGTCTAGATAGACATTAGCTAGTGGATCGACCTAAGCTAGAAGTTCCTTAACTTGGAAAATAGGACAACCCTTTTCGTTGTGGGATACACCAGGGGATCATGTTATAGCTCACATGGTCTATATGTCGGTTTAGGCTAATTACCACATTAATAATGAACTAAGGTTACTTCAAGAAGTATCTCATATGTGTTCAAAGGTTTCAAATGATGTTTGCTTGCATTGACCATGCTGAATAACTTATGTTTTCTAACCGTTTATATCATATTTTAGCTTGGTCAATTACATGACATGAAATGTCCTCTTTTCGCTTGATTTAAATATTTTATGCATAGCTATCATACTTGGTACATTATTTTGTACTAACGCATACTCTTGCCTACATTTTCCCAACTGTAGGGACCGACAATTAGGTTTCTTAGTTTCGTGGCTAGTGGTTGATTGCGAGGTTCCTGAGCTTTGGTGAGTCCTCATGCTTCAAGGAAGGACTTTCACTTTTTCAATTTACTTCTTGTATTTCCAGTTTTGGACATGATGTATGGGCTAGGCCTAATTTCATTCGAATGTATTAGATGGCTATTGAGACAAGTGATTTAGACTTCCGCTTTACTTTTATAAAACTAGTGGACTTAAAATGTTGTTTTACTTCTTTTGTTCTATTTCCTATGATATGAATACTAAGTGGCTTGTATGGGGTCTCTCGGGGTCCTATACGCCATGTTACATCTAGGGGGTACCCTTGGGTCTTGACATTTTTACTGGTTAGTGTTATGCATGTATTAGTTATGCAGGGTTTAGTTTTGCAGGTATTAGTTATGCAAGTATTAGTTATGCAGCGTTTAGTTATTCATATATTATTTAGTTATGTAGAGATCACAATACAAAAATTATTTACTATTAAATATTTAATTTGTTGTAAATTAATATATCTTATTTACAAATAAATAAGTAACCAAATAATATAAATTCTCCCTCTTTTTAAATAAAAAGTAAAGAAAAAAAGTTATCCCTCTATACTTAACTGGAACTGCTAATTTTTTCATTTTGTTATTTTTTATGTTTATAACTTATAAAAATAAAATAAGATTAATTTATTTTAATTATATTATAATATCTATTTTATATAATGTGAATATTCTATCAATATGTTGTATATATTGTTTATACAGTTTTATTATACCAAATATATGAATTATGTATAAATTCACATCCTAAACAAAGTAATTATACATATTATTTAATTGAGTGGAATATATTTAATAATATATAATGCTATATACAATTAAATTTTTAATATTAATAAAATATTACATTTGGATTTCAAATGAAAAAAAAAAAAGTTGTTTGTGTATTAAAAAAAAAAAAAGTTAGGAAAATAGTATAGTGTGTTAAGTTTTCAATAAAAAAAATTAAAATAAATCAATAGGCGTAAATGTGTAATTTACCATTTTAATGCATGTGTAGCTAATACCTGCATAACTTATTCCACCTTCTACCCTGCATAACTTATACATAGATTCCCTCTTAAGTTATATTGGTATAAATTATGTAGGACTACAAAAAAAACACAACAAACAACCACATAAAATTAATACATAAATAACTTTTATGCAACATTTAGAATCCTACCAACCAAACATGGTATAAGTTATGTTGACCTTTCCACCTAATACAAAACTTTAACCAAACATAGTAAAACTAATGTAACTTTTTATATATGAATAAAATGCAACTTATACAGTAACCAAACAACCCCTTCGGGATTTAGAGAGAGGTTTCAAGATGAGAAAAATGGCTGCGTTCAAGTGTTCTTCAAGATTTGTGGTTTTCGCCAAAAACATCGTTCTTTCGTGTTGGGTTTGAGAAATAAGAAGAGTTTAGGAGAAATTTCTCAATTCTTAACGAGTTTTAAGACTTTTTTTTTTAACAAAAACAAAGTTCATCGGATTCACTGGGGAGCTGCGCCAGCAGTGCACGCGAAACCATCCCCAGTACTTTGGGGCTTGGGGCGGCATGCCAGCACTGCGCCCGAACCCAGTCCTAGTACTTTGGGTTGGGCGTTGCGCACATAATATGTCCGGCGTGTGTTCCTTTAAGTTGTGGCTACATTTCACCTTACTATATTAACTCCTAAAGTCTCCATTAATCCTTCAGAGATCCTACATGTCCCAATCGTACGTCTTAATTTACATTCCAAACTAAAATGAGTTTAAGAGGAAAGTTCATGAGGTCCTTTTGAGTCATTTTATGAATTCTTTTTTAATTTATAATGGTTTTGAACTAAGTCTTGAGAAAATAAACACGAGAATGAGAAGAGCTGAATTCATGATTGAAAAAGAGTATAAGGGACCTGATTATTCCCAACCGTAAAACTTTTACATTTAAAAAGAGAGAAAATTGATTTTTAGTTTATGAGTTCAGAGATATTTTAGAATATTACCTCTTTTGAGATGATCTTTGTAGTAATTACCTCAAATTGAGAAAGTGTTATTTTTTATACATTTGAGAATGAGTTTATATATTATTAGGAGTAATATTGAGCACCGATATGGGTAAGAGTTCAGACAACTCACATTTCTCATAAACCATGTAGCCAACATGGGTAAGGAATATATTAGTGGATTCACTTAGTTGAGGTGTTCTATACTCCGGCAAGGTATATGAATGTTCTGACAGCGTGGGCGAGATGTTGTATCATCAAGTAGATCATAGTGATAGTTGTCCGTTAGAGAATCTCCCAAATAAGAGTAAATAGTATCTTATTGTATTTTTATACATCATTGAGTTTATATCTCCTGTTTTATAATGCTTTAAATAATGAATCTATCAGTGTTGCTTTTGGTATTGGAGTTTAGTTCGTTTGAGTATGTCTTGAGCCTTCTCAGTTTAGTTGTCTATGCTATAATTTCCCCCTTACATACTCGTATATTCAATGTATTGATGTCATTCGACCTGCATCTTTTTATGATGCAAATACAAGGTGTTCATGGTCATCAACAGGCACTTCGTTGATATCATTCGCACTCACGCTAGCTCTGGTGAGCCTTCTTGCTTTCTAGAGGGATTCAAAGTTATTTTCCTATTTTAGTAAAGTTTTCGGGGGTCTTGTCCCATCATCTATCTTCGTATTTAGAGTCTTCATAGATAGTTAGACGTTGAGGAGTCTCTTTACTTTCCCCTTCTTGTTAAGATGTTTTGAGACAGTTGATGTTAACTTCATAAGTGTTTCCAGATGTTCATCGACTTAAGTTGTTATTAACACATATTTACTTTATTTATGCACTTGGAGTCTCATTTTGCTTGAGTAAGCCTTCCGTTAAGTATTTAGCCAGGCCAAGGATTTTCTTGGGAACCAACGATGGTTCTTGAGTGTCGTCCATGTCTAGGGTGTAGGCTCGAGGCATGACAAACTTGGTATCGGAGCACAGAGTTCAAGAGTCCTATGTTGTCCATGAAGTCGTGTCTGTAGAGTCTTTTTTATCCATGTGATCGCGCCACATCAATAACTAGGAGGCTATGACATTTAGGAAATATTTCACTTTCTTCTTACTCTTTTCGTGTGATAGAGTTCAACTCTATGACAGTTTCCTCTAATTCGTGCTTACCCATGTCTTTTCATATCTTGCCTCCACAAAGTTGTGTTTGCGGACGTCCTGCTAAGAGGAATATTAACCCTCAAGGTCAAGAGTTTCCTAATGCACCAGGAGTGCAACCCCTCAGGAAGATTTACCCGATGCTGAATTTAGGAATGCTATCCAGATGTTGACTCAAGTTGTGAAAAATTAGGCTGGTCCATGAAGAGTAGATAGCCAGAATGTGGCTGATATATCTAGGTTTAGTGAGTTTCTGAGGATGAATCCCACATAGTTCTCAGGTTCGAAGGTCACTGATGATCTGGAGAAATTTGTGGGAGAACATCTGAAGGTGTTTGAGGTTATGCGCGTTGTAGATGCATAGAGTGTAGAGTTAGATGCATACCAGCTCAAAGGTGTTGCTAGAATATGTCATGATTACTGGAAGAAGTGCATGGCAGAGGGGGCACAAACTTTGAGTTGGGCTCTGTTTGAAGAGGCTTTCTTTGGTCCTTTCTTTCCCTGCGAGCTAAAGGAAGCAAAGGTAAGAGAACTTCTGAATCGTAAATAGGAATTTATGAGTGTACAACAGTACAACCTCATGTTCACTCAATTACCCCATTACGCTATGGAGATGGTGGCTGATAGGAGGAGAAAAATGAGTTTCATTGTGTCAGGGTTATCTCACTTATCAATGTAACACCCCGGATTCGAGAAGGGCAACACAACATTTTTTAGAAGCTGTAGGTGCCATCCGGTGCAGGCCACTTAAGGCCCGTGGATAGGACCACGGACCATAGATGTGGTACGTAGTTGGTCACCCCAGCTTCAAGCAGAAAGTCCAGACCCACTGCTTGACCAACAAACCGTCGATGGGTCCACGGTTCGTGGTCGAGGGTCCGTAGGTCAGGACTCCCAAATCACACTTTCTGACACTATACGACGGATTGACAGGACGGGCTGTTGGTCAGACCACGGTCCGTCAGTCGTGGTCTGTGGGTCGTGGCTGGCAGTTAATTTTTAGGGGAAGTTGGGTATTTTACTAATTATTTTATCCCTATACTACATCGTTTTACCCTTCACAACGACCCCTATATAAGTGATTCGAACCCCAAAATTAGTTCATTCACTTCATTCTCTTCAAATTCACCAAAAATAAGAACAAATCTCCTCTCCAAAATATTTATCTCTCTAGAAAGCTTGAAGAAGAAGGATTCAACCTAGGGTTTCAAGTCAAGTCTCTATTCCTCCATCGAAGATAAGCAATTCGCTTCAAGTTATGATATTTTTCATCCATGGATTACTTCCATTCATGGAGTTTCAAATTCTCATATTTTCAAAGTTAGATATCCGCAATTGAGTTAGGGTTTTCTTCAATTGTCATGGGTTCTCTTGATTATTGAATACTATGATTTTATGATGATTTCCCTATAAACCCATGTAATCCCCATGTTTAACAAGTTATCAGCATATGATGTGGAATTTTGATTATGAAGTAAGAGTTTATGAAATAAAACATGTATTGATAGAATTACATGAATTTATGATGAAATCCATATCTAAGACATGTTTTCTAAATGTTGATGATTGAAAGTGGGTTTTGAACCTTGAAAGGTAAATTATGGAATTATGCATATTCTTATGAAATCTATGCAAATGTTTTAAGGATGCTTTGAGAGTAAAGTATCAATGATGATGCAGTTGGTGTGTTGTTGAAAGAGTTTTCTCATATACACATGAAAGCATGATTGTGAAAGGTTTTCTCACATAGTAAGGATTATAAGGTTGAAAGGTCCTCTCACCTAATTGAATCAAAGATTAAGAGCTATCCTAATGAAACTTAGCTTAGATTTGTTATTGAATGATACCATTCCATGGATAACTTATGACTTAGCTTGGATTGGCAAGATGACGTGCCCTTCCATGGATGATAAGAACAAGTACTAAATGACTATTCTGTGGGATTTAAGCTTAGCACCGAGAGGATATTGAGATAGAACTTCTCCCATTACTAGACCTCAAGTTTCTAGAAGCAATCTCCTCATCCCTTACTGATGTGCCCCCATAGGATGATTGTCTAGATAAACATTAGCTAGTTGATCCACTTAAGCTAGAAGTTCATGGTCCCTACCTTGGAAAGTAGGACAACCCTTTTCGGTGTGGGAGACACTCGGGGATCATATTATAGCTCACATAGTCTCTATGTCGCTTAAGGATATTTCCCAAAATAATAATGAACTAAGGTCACTTCAAGAAGTATAACATATGTGTTCAAAGGCTTTAAATGATGTTAGCTTGCACTGACCATGTTTTTATGACTTATGTTCTCTAACCTTTTATATCATGTTTTAGCTTGGTCAATTGCATGTCATTAAATGTCCTCTTTTAGTGGATTTAAATTTTTTATGCATAGCTATCATACTTGGTACATTATTTTGTACTAACGCATACTCTTTCCTACATTTCCCCAAATGTAGGGTCCGACGGTCAGGTTTCTCTGTTTTGTGGCTAGTTGTTGACTATAAGGTTCCCGAGCTTTGGTGAGTCCTCATGCTTCGAGAATGAGTTTTCATTCTTTTATGTTTTCTTTCTTATTTCCAGTTTTGGACATTATGTATGGGCTAGGCCCAATTTTATTCTATTGTATTAGATGTCTATTGAGACAAACTGTTTAGACTTCCGCTTTACTTTTGTAAAACTATTGGACTTGAAATGTTGTCTGTACTTTCTTTGTTCTATTTCTTATGTTATGAATGCTAAGTGGCTTGTATGGGGTCTTTCGGGGTCCTATACGCCATGTTACATCTAGGGGGTACCCCTGAGTCATTACAAACTTGGTAATTAGAGCACAAGGTTAGAATGGTCCTAGGATATCTCATAAGCCACGTTGAGTAGAGTCTTGTTCATGAGTATGAAGCGCGCCACATTTAAGAATAATTATCCTCTTCCAAGGATAAATGATTTATTTGACCAACTTCAAGGAGCAAGTTACTTTTCCAAGATTGATCTCAAATTGGGTTACCACCAATTGAGGGTGAAGGAAGATGATATTCAAAAGATGGATTTTCAAACTCGGTATGGTCATTATGAGTTTTTTTTAATGTCCTGTGGGTTGACTAATGCTCTGGCGGCATTTATGGATTTGATGAATAGGGTGTTGAGATAGTAGCTTGACATATTTGTGATTGTGTTCATTGATGATATATTGATCTATTCGAGAAGTGAGAATGAGCATATAAATCATTTGAGTATTGTGTTGCAAATTCTTAAGGACCAACAACTCTTTGTGAAATTTAGCAAATGCGAGTTTTTGTTAAGATCTGTAGCTTTCCTCAGCCATATTTTTTCTAGTAAGGGTATTGAGGTAGATCCTAAGAAGACGGATGCGGTCAAGAGTTGGCCTAGACCTCTATCCCCTTTGCATATTAGAAGTTTCTTGGGCTTAGACGGTTACTAGAGAAGGTTTGTTGTGTGGTTCTTTTTAATTCCCTCTCCTTTGACGGCTTTGACTCAAAAGAAGGCTCAGTTCATATGGTCTGACGGATGTGAGAAGAGTGTTCAAGAATTGAAGGATAGACTTACTTCCGCTCCGGTGATGACTTTATCGGAAGGGACAAATCGTTTTGTGGTTTATTGTGATGCCTCGAGAATTAGGTTAGGGTGTGTTCTTGTGAAGAATGGGAAATTCATTGCCTATGCCTCAAGGAAACTTAATATTCATGAGAAGAATTATCCTACCCACGACCATGAACTAGCGGCAGTTGTTTTTGCCTTGAAGATTGAGGCATTATTTGTACGGTGTTCATGTAGATGTGTTTACCGACCACAAGAGTTTGCAATATGTGTTTAATCAGAAGGATCTAAATCTTCGCAAAAGAAGGTGGCTTGAGCTATTGAAAGATTATGATATGAGTGTTCTCTATCACCCCGATAAAGCTACAGTGGTGGCAGATGCTCTTAGTCGGTTATCCATGGGTAGTGTTGCTCATATTGAAGAAGGTAAGAAGGAGTTGGTTCGAGATGTTCATAGATTGGCCCGATTGGGTGTTCAGTTAGTGGACTCTACCAAGGGTGGTGTTATGGTTCACAACGGCTCATAATCGTCTTTTGTGGCGGATGTGAAAGACAAGCAAGGTCTTGATTCAATCTTGGTTGACTTAAAACAATCGGTGCTTCAGAAATCCTTTAAGGCTTTCTCCAAAGGGGGAGATGGTGTACTTAGATATCAAGGTCGTTTGTGTGTTCCAAATGTTGATGACTTGAGGGAACATATCTTGTCAGAAGGCCATAGTTCACGGTATTACATTCACCTGGGAGCAAACAAGATATACCGTAATTTGCGGGAGGTCTATATGTGGAATGGGATGAAGAAGGACATTGCGGAATTTTTGACTAAGTGTCCTAATTCTCAACAAGTAAAAGTTGAGCATAAGAAACTAGAAGGTTTGTCCCATGATATTAGCATCCCTACATAGAAATGGGAAGATTTGAACATGGACTTTAATGTTGGTTTGCCTCGCACCTAGTGGCAACATGACTCGATTTGGGTTATAATAGATCTGATGACGAAATTGACTCATTTTATTCTCGTCAAGGTTTCCTATTCGGCGGAGGAATATGCTAAGTTATACTTAAGAGAAATGGTAAAGTTGCATGGATTACCTTTGTCCATTATTTCCGATCGTGGTACCCAATTCACTTCCTAATTTTGGAAGTCTTTCCAAAAGATCCATGGTACTCGTGTTAAGCTTAGTACGACCTTTCATCCCCAAACTGATGGGAAAGCGGAGCGTACTATCCAAACTTTGGAAGATATGTTGAGAGCTTGTGTGATTGATTTTAAGGGTAATTGGGATGACCATTTTCCATTGATTGAGTTTGCTTATAACAATAGCTATCACTCGAGTATTGATATGGCTCCATTTGAGGCATTATATGGTAGGAGGTGTAGATCTCCTATAGGTTTGTTTGAGGTGGGAAAAGTTGCCCTATTAGGTCGCCAGTTGGTACATGAGGCCATAGAAAAGGTTCGACTTATTAGAGAAAGGTTGAAATGGCTCAAAGTCGGCAAAAGTCATATGTCGATGTAAGAAGAAGAGATCTTGAGTTTGATGTTCATTTTTGAGTTTACTTGAAAATCTCACCCATGAAGGGTGTAATGAGGTTTGGTAGGAAAGGGAAGCTCAGTCCTCGTTATGTAGGCCCATATCAGATTTTGAGATGTGTTTGTAAGGTTGCTTATGAATTATATTTTCCACATGAGTTCGCATCGGTGCATCCATTTTTCCATGTCTCTATGTTGAAGAAATGTGTTGGTGATCCAACATCCATAGTTCCCTTAGAAGGTTTGGGAGTTAAGGTGAATCTTTCTTATAAAGAATTTCCAGTTGAGAAATAAAGAAGTAGCTTCCGTGAAAGTGTTGTGGAGGAATCAGTTAGTTGAGGATGCTAATTGGGATGCCGAGGCCGATATGATGTCCCGATATCCTTATCTCTTTTCTTCTACTCTTACTCTAGCTTGAGGTTATAGTTCCTCATGGTTTGTTCCTTCTTTTGGAATCATGTTTCTTAAATGTTTCCATGGTTTCCTTACTATGCATGTTCATGAAAAAGTTTAAGTTTTGAGAAAATGAGTTAATTTGATTGATTTCTATATGTTTATGTGCATGGGAGTATGAATTGCATGTAAATTACATGATAAGATGATTTGAGCATGTTTTAGCTTGGAGTCGATGTTTCCTACTCGGATGTTAGCTTGGAGTTGATGTTTCCTCCTTGGGTATGTGTATTGCATTCATGATGGGCTGTTAGATTTAGTTCCACCCTTCTTATGGTGTTTTGATTACGTCGTAGCTTGGAGTCGATATTTCCTCCTTGGTTATATGCATTTAGATTAAGTTGCGTTGACGATTGGGTTGTTAGTACCTCTCCTACTGTTTTCGTACTTGCTTCAATCTCATTTGGGGACGAATGATCCCAAGGGGTTGATATTGTAACACCACGGATTCAAGAAAGGAAAGACATTATTTTTTCAGAAGCTGTAGGTGCCATCCGATGGAGGCCACCCACGGCCTGTGGATGGGACCACAGACCGTGGGTGTGGTTCGTGATTGGTCACCCAAGCATCAGGCAGAAAATCCATACCCACGGCCTGACCAACAGACCGTCGATGGGTCCAGGGTCTGTGGTCAAGGGTCCGTAGGTCAGGACCCCCAAATCCCACTTTTTGACACCAAACGACGGACCGACAGGATGGGCCGTCGGTCATACCACGGTCCGTCAGTGGTGGTCCATGGGTCATGGCGGGCAGTTATTTTTTAGGGGTAGCTGAGTCTTTTCCTAATTATTTTGTCCCTATACTACGTCGTTTTACCCCTAACTAAGACCCTAGTATTAGTGATTCCAACCCCCAAATTAGTTCATGCACGTCATTCTCTTGAAATTCACCAAAAAGAAGAACAAGTCTCCTCTCCAAAAATATTTCTCTCTCTAGAAAGCTTGAAGAAGAAGGTTTCAACCTAAGGTTTCAAGTCAAGTTTCCATTATTGTAACACCCCGGATCCGAAAGAGGGTATGAAACTGATTTCAGAAACTTGCAGGTGTCGACCCACGATGACCACCCACGGCCTGAGGATGGGACCACGGACCGTAGGTGTGGTCCGTCGATGACACCCAAAAGGGGTTCAAAAAGGGAGGATCCACGGCCCAAACCAACGGACCATTGGTGGGACCACTGTGCGTTGCCGAGGGCCCGTGGTTTAGACCTTCCAAAGTGAGTTCCTGACCACGAATGACAGACCTGCAGGATGGGCCGTCGTCCTGTCCACAGTCCGTCGGTCGTGGACGTCGGTCGTGAACTGGCAGTTATTGTTAGGGGCAGTTGGGTTTTTTCCTAATTATTTTATTTATATACTACGTCATTTTACCCTGCACTAAGACAACTATATAAGTGTTTTCAACCCCCAAATTATCCCATTCACTTCATTCTCTTCAAACATACCAAAAAGAAGAACTCTCCAATAATTCTCTCTCTAGTAAGCTTGAAAAAGAAGGATTCAACCTAGGGTTTAAAGTCAAGTCTCAATTCCTCCATTGAAGATTAGATTTGTCTTCAAGGTATGATAGTTTTCATCCATGGATTCCTTCCATTCACGGAGTTCCCAAATTGATCTATTTTCAAAGTTAGAATTCCCCAATTGAGTCAGGGTTTTCTTCAATTGTCTCGGGTTCTCTTTATTATTAATTTAAATAATTGAATTATGATCTCTTATGCATTAATTGAAGAAATAGTATGATTTTATGATTATTTTCCCCATGAACCCATGTAATCACCATGTTTTCAAGTTATGATCATATGATGTGGGATTTCATTATAAAGGAAGAGTTTAATGAAATTAAGTATGTATGGATAGATCTAAATGAATTTATGATGAAATTTATAGCTAAATCGTGTTTTCTAAATGTTGATGATTGAAAATGGGTTTTCAACCTTGAAAGGTTAATTATGGACTTATGCATTTTCTTATGAAATATATGCAAATATTTTAAGGATGCTTTGAGAGTAAAGTATCAATGATGATGTTTTTGTTGTGTTGTTGAAAGGATATTCTTATAAACACATATAATCAAAATAAAGGATTCTAAGGTTGAAAGGTTTTCTCACCTAATTGAATCAATGTTTAAGAGCTATCATAATGAAACCTAGCTTGGATTTGTTATTGAATGATACCTTTCCATGGATGGTGATTTAGCTTAGATTTTCAAGATGACATTCCTTTCCATGGATAATAAGAACAAGTAAGAATTGACTATTCCATGGGATTTATGCTTAGCACCGAGACGATATTGAGTTGGAAGCTCTCCCGTTAGTAAAGGCTGGGTTTCTAGAAGAAATCTCCATATCCCTTACCTATGTGCCCACATAGGATGATTGTCTAGATAGACATTAGCTAGTGGATCCACCAAAGCTAGAAGTTCTGGTCCTTACCTTGGCAAGTTGGACAACCTTTTTCGGTGTGGGAAACACCGGGGGATCATCTTATAGCCCACATGGTCTCTATGTCGGTTAAGGCTAACACCCCACATTAATAATGAACTAAGGTTACTTCAAGAAGTATCTCATATGAGTTCAAAGAGTTTAATGATGTTAGCTTACATTGACCATGGTTTTATGACTTATGTTTTCTGAACCTTTTATATCATGTTTTAACTTGATCAATTGCATGTCATGCAATGTCCTCTTTTATAATGATTTAAATGTTTTATGCATAACTATCATACTTGGTACATTATTTTGTACTAACGCATACTCTTGCCTACATTTCCCCAAAGTAAAGTTCGACAGTCAGGTTTCTCAATTTCGTGGCCAATGGTTGAGCTCGAGGTTCCCGAGCTTTGGTGAATCCTCATGCTTCGAGGACGAGTTTTCATTAATAGAGATTACTTCTTGTATTTCACTTTTGGAAATGATGTATGGGCTACACCCAATTTCATTCTATTGTATTAGATGGCTATTGAGTAAGTGTTAGACGTTCACTTTTCTTTTATAAAAACTATTGGACTTGGACTATTATTTTACTTCTATTATTCTATTTCTTATTTTATGAAAGCTAAGTGGCTTGTACAGGGTCCTTGTGGGTTCTATACGCCATGTTACATCTAGGGGGTACCCCTGGGTCGTGACAGATTTGGCATCAGAGCACAAGGTTTAGAATGGTCCTAGGATGTCTCATAAGCCACGTCGAGTAGAGTCTTGATAATGAGTGTGTAGAGCGCCACATTTATGACTGAGAGACTACAAGATGATTAGGAAAATCCACTTCTTTTATTACTCTAAAGTCATGCGATAGAGTTTAACTCTATAAGGTCTCTTTACTAATCCTTATCCGATGCTCTACAGGATATGGCTACTCGAAGAGCTTATGCTAGAAGGAATGTGAGGGAGAATGTGGAACAAGAAGCTCCTCCCTAAGCTCTTCAAGTTCCGCTCTATCCTTTGGCCGAGCTAGTGACTAATGTAGAGTTTAGGGCTTCTTTTCAAGTGATGGCTCAAGCCGTGACGGCCCAAGAAAATAGGGAAGTTGCGGTTCCTATGAACCCAATGTGGGTATGGCGGCATCTAGAGTGATGGACTTCACTAGGATGAATCCTCTGGAGTTTCGTGGTTCGAAGGTTGAGAAAGATCCTCAAGAGTTCATTGACGAGGTCTATAAGGTACTGATTATCTTAGGAGTCACGCTGGTGGAAAAGGCGGAGTTGGCCGCTTATCAACTAAAAGGTGTGGCTCAAATTTGGTACAACCAATGGAAAGAAGGGAGACTGGAAGATGCGGGTCATCTTGATTGGGAAAAGTTTAAGGCCGCTTTTCATTATAGTTTCTTTCCCCTTGAGATGAGGGAAACAAAGGTGCTTGAGTTCATTAACCTTCGACAAGGAAGTATGAGTGTGAGGGAATAAGCTCTAAAGTTCACACAATTGTCTAAATATGCTCCAACGTTGGTTGTCGATTCAAGGGCAATGATGAGTAAGTTTGTTTCGGGTGTGTCCGAAATGGTGGTTAAAGAGTGCCAAACCGCTATGCTCATTAATGTCATGGACATCTCTCGTCTCATGGTTCATGCACAACAAATTGAAGAGGAGAAACTTAAGGAAAAGTCTAGGGAGACAAAAAGAGCAATGACTGGTGATGGAAATTTCTCTCATGCATGGTCCGATGGAAATGGTCGGCTTAGATTTTGACAAATGTTTTCTGGTCAAGGTTCCTCCAATGCTCCTCCTAAGTTTAAAAAAGATATCATGTCTAACCCTAAGCCTCAAGGAGGTAATGGTAGTGGATCTTCATTGCCCATGTCTACCTATACTAGGTGTGGAAAGAATCACGATGGTAAGTTCCTAGCTAGCACAGATGGTTGCTTCAGTTGTAGTAAAAGTTGTCACAAAATCAGGGATTGCTCGATGTTTATGCATAAAAGAAGGTAGGGAAAGCAAGTTTCTACTTGTTGTTCCGGTGCCAATGCTCCCAAGAAAATCCGATTCTATGCACTTCAGCCTCATGGGGAACAAGAGGGTTCTCCCGATGTGGTTACCGATATGTTGAAAGTTTTCCAACTTGATGTTAATGCTTTACTTGATCCCGGTTCTACCTTGTCTTTTGTGACGCTATATATGGCTATGAGGTTTGATGTTCTTCCGGATGTGTTGTTAGATCTTTTTTTTTGTTTCTACTCTTGTTGGTGATTCTATTATGGCTAACAGGGTGTATAGAAAGTGTCTCGTTTCCTTGTCCCATAGAGTTACTCTTGTCCACTTGGTAGATCTTGATATGCTAGATTTTGATGTTATCTTGGGTACGAATATGCTGCACTCATGTTATGCTTCTGTTGATTGTAGAACTCATGTGGTCAAGTTTCAGTTCCCGAATGAGCCGGTCCTAAAGTGGAAAGGGGGAACTTCTATGCCTAAGGGTCAGTTTGTCTCTTGTCTTAAAGCTAGGAAGATGATTTCTAAGAGTTGCATTTACCATATTTTTAGGGTGAGTGATGTGGAATCTGAAACCCCTACTGTTGAGTCGTTCCTTGTTGTTAATGAGTTTCCGGAAGTGTTCCCAGAATATTTACCCGATATTCCTCCCGAAAGGGAAATAGACTTCGTTATTGAACTTCTCCTAGATACACAACTTTTTTCTATTCTTCCTTACCATATGGCTCCGGCTGAACTTAAGGAGTTTAAAGAACAATTGAAGGATTTATTGGATAAGGGTTTCATCCGACCGAGAATCTCTCCATGGGATGCTCCTATTTTGTTTGTTAGAAAGAAGGATGGTTCTCTTCGTATGTGTATTGACTATCGTCAGTTGAACAAAGTGACCATTAAGAATAAGTATCTCTCCCAAGGATAGATAATTTATTTGACCAACTTCAAGGAGCAAGTTATTTCTCTAAGATTGATCTTCGATCGAGTTATCACCAATTGAGGGTGAAAGAAGATGACATTCCAAAGATGGATTTTCAAACGCAGTATGGTCATTATGAGTTTTTGGTTATGTCGTTTGGGTTGACTAATGCTCCGGCCGTGTTTATGGATTTGATGAATAGAGTGTTTAGACAATACATTGACATATTTGTGATTGTTTTCATTGATGATATATTTATCTATTCGAGAAGTGAGAATGAGCATATTGATCATTTGAGGATCGTGTTGCAAAATCTTAAGGACCAACAACTTTTTGCAAATTTTAGCAAGTATGAGTTCTTGCTAAGGTCCATAGCTTTTCTTGTTATATTGTTTCAAGTAAGGGTATTGAGGTAGATCCTAAAAAGACGGATACGGTCAAGAGTTGGCCTAGACCTCTAACTCCTTCGTACATTAGAAGTTTCTTGGGTTTGGCCGGTTACTATAGAAGGTTTGTTGAGGGATTCTCTTCAATAGCTTCTCATTTGACGCCTTTGTATCAAAAGAAGGCTAAGTTCATATGGTCCGAAGCGTGTGAGAAAAGTTTCCAAGAGTTGAAGGATAGACTCATTTCCGCTCCAGTGTTGACTTTACCGGAAGGGACCGACGGTTTTGTGGTTTATTGTGATACCTCAAGAATTGGGCTAGGATGTGTGCTTATGCCAAATGGAAAAGTTATTGCATATGCTTCAAGGCAACTTAAGATTCATGAAAAGAATTACCCTACCCATGACCTTGAACTAGCGGCGGTTGTTTTTGCCTTAAAGATTTGGAGGCATTATTTGTATGGAGTTCATGTAGATGTGTTTACCCACCATGAGAGTTTGCAATATGTATTTAATCAAAAAGATATAAATCTTCGCCAAAGAAGGTGGCTTGAGTTATTGAAAGATAATGATATGAGTGTTCTCTATCACCCCGATAAAGCAAATGTGGTAGCAGATGCTCTTAGTCGGTTATCTATGGGTAGTGTTGCTCATATTGAAGGAGAAAATAAATAGTTAGTTCGAGATGTTCATAGATTAGTCCGATTAGGTGTTCAGTTAGTGGATTCCACCATGGGTGGTGTTATGGTTCACAATGGTTCCGAATTGTCTTATGCGGTGGATGTGAATGCCAAACAAGGTCTTGATCCAATTTTGGATGAATTGAAAGAAGTGATGCTTAAGAAATCCGTTAAGGTATTCTCCCAAGGGGGAGATGGTGTGCTTAGATATCAAGTTCATTTATGTGTTCCAAATGTTGATGACTTGAGGGAACAAATCTTGTTAGAAGATCATAATTCATGGTATTCCATTCACCTGGGAGACACCACGATGTACCGTGATTTATGGGAGGTCTATTGGTGGAATGGGATGAAGAAGGATATTGCGGATTTTTTAACTAAGTGTCCGAATTGCCAACAAGTGAAAGTTGATCATCACAAACCGGGAGGTTTGTCCCAAGACATTAGCATTCCTACTTGCAAGTGGGAAGATTTGAACATGAACTTTATTGTTAGGTTGACTCGCACCCGGCACCAACATGACTCAATTTGGGGTATAGTAGATCGGATGACGAAATCGGCTCATTTCCTTCCCATGAAGGTTTCCTATTAGGCGGAGGACTATGCCAAGTTGTACTTAATAGAAATGGTAAAGATGCATGGAGTGCCTTTGTCTATTATTTATGATCGTGGTACCCAATTCACTTCTCAGTTTTGGAAGTCTTTTCAAAAAGTTCTTCATACTCGGATTATGTTTAGTATGGCCTTTCATCCCCAAATTGATGGGCAAGCGGAGCGTACTGTCCAAACTTTGGAAGATATGCTAAGGGCTTGTGTGATTGATTTTAAGGGTAACTAGGATGACCATTTTTCATTGATTGAGTTTGCTTATAATAATAGCTATCACTCGAGTATTTATATGGCTCCATTTGAGGCATTATATGATAAGAAGTGTAGATCTCCTATAGGTTGGTTTGAGGTGGGTGAAGTTTTCCTAATATGTCCCGAGTTGTTACAGGAGGCCATAGAGAAAGTTCGACTTATTAGAGAAAGGTTGAAAATAGCTCAAACCCGGCAAAAGTTATATGCCAATGTGAGAAGAAGAGATCTTGAGTTTTATGTTCATGATTGGGTTTACTTTAAAATCTCACCCATGAAGGGTGTAATGAGTTTTGGTAAGAAAGGGAAGCTTAGTCCCTGATATGCAGTCCCATATCAGATTTTGAGACGTTTTGGTAAGGTTGCTTATGAGCTAGCTTTGCCAATTGAGTTGGCATGGGTCCATCTAGTTTTCCATGTCTCTATGTTGAAGAAATGTGTTGGTGATCCGAAATCCATAGTTTCCTTGGAAGGTTTGGGAGTTAAGGAGAATCTTACTTATGAGGACTTTCCGGTTGAGATTTTAGACCGGCAAGTCAAGAAGTTGAGAAATAAAGAAATAGCTTCCGTGAAAGTGTTGTGGAAGAATCAGCTAGTTGAGGGTGCTACTTGGGAGGCCGAGGCCAATATGATGTCCCGATATCCTCATCTCTTTCCTTTTACTCCTACTCTAGCTTGAGGTAATGAGTTCCTCATGGTTTGTTCTTTGTTTTGGAGTCATGTCTTTTAATATGTTTCCATGATTTCCTTATTATGCATGATTTATGAAAACTTCTAGTTTTGAGAAAATTAGTCAATTTGATTGCTTTCTACATGTTTATGTGCACATGAGTATGAATTGCATGTTGTCTACTTGATATGATGTTATGAGCATGTCTTTAACTTGGAATTGAAGCTTCCTCCTTGGATTTAGGCATTTGAGTATGATTTTAGCTTGGAGATGATGTTTCCTCCTTGGATGTTAGCTTGGAGTTGATGTTTCCTCCTCGGATATGTGTATTGCATGCATGACGGGCTGTTAGATTTAGTTTCACCCCTCTTATGATATTTTGATATTGTCTTATCTTGGAGTCGATAGTTCCTCCTTGGTTATATGCATTTAGATGAAGTTGCATTGTAGGTTGGATTGTTAGTACCTCTCCTACTCTTTCGTAACAGCTTGAATCTCATTCGAGGATGAATGATCCCAAGGGAGAGATATTGTAACAACCCGGATACGAAAGAGGGTAAGAAACTGATTTCAGAAAGTTGCAGGTGTCGACCCACGAGGGCCACCCACGGCCTGTGGATGGGACCACAGACCGTAGGTGTAGTTCATGGATGACACCCAAAAGGGGTTCAAAAAGGGAGGAACCACGGCCCAAAACAACAGACCATTTGTGGGACAACGGTCCGCGGTCGAGGGCCCATGGTCCTGACCCCCCAAAGTGAGTTCTTGACCACGAACGATGGTCGTGCAGGATGGCCAGTAATCTTGTCCACGGTCCGTCGGTCGTGGCCGTCAGTCGTGAACTGGCAGATATTGTTAGGGGCAGTTGGGTCTTTTCTTAATTATTTTATTTCTATACTACGTCGTGTTACGCTTCACTAAGACCCCTATATAACTTTTTTCAATCCCAAATTAGCCATTCACTTCATTCTTTTCAAACTCACCAAAAAGAAGAACTCTCCAATAATTCTCTTTCTAGAAACCTTGAAGAAGAAGGATTCAACCTAGGGTTTAAAGTCAAGTCTCAATTCCTCCATTGAAGATTAGCATTTGGCTTCAAGGTATGATAGTTGTCATCCATGGATTCCTTCCATTCATGGAGTTCCCAAATTCCTTGATTTTCAAAGTTAGAATTTCCTAACTGAGTTAGGGTTTTCTTCAATTTTCATGGATTTTTTTAATTATTGATTTAAATGATTGAATTATGATCTCTTATGAATGAATTGATGAAATACTGCGATTTTATGATGATTTCCTTCATAAACCCATGTAATCCCCATGTTTTCAAGTTATGATCATACGATGTGGGATTTTGATTATAAAGGAAGAGTTTTGTAAAATTAAGCATGTATGGATAGATCTACATGAATTTATGATGAAATCCATTGCTAAACCATATTTTCTAAATGTTGATGATTGAAAGTGTGTTTTGAGCCTTGAAAGGTAAATTATGGACTTTTGCATTTTCTTATGAAATCTATGCAAATGTTATAAGGATGCTTTGAGAGTAAATTATTAATGAGGATGTTGTTGTTGTTTTGTTGATAACCAAAACAAAGCCCTAAATGAGTCCAAATCTCGGACTCATCAACACCCCGAACTTAAACTTTTGCTTGTCCTCAAGTAAAACTCAAGATCAGCAGTTTGATAAGGATGTCTACAAATAGTGTTGCATAAGACTCAACATAAATGAACACAACAAGGTTCAAACTACTTAAACAATGATCAACTATGCACTCAAAGATTCAAATTGTGACTCACCATTATCAAAGATGCTCAAGTTCACAATACTTGCTTCAAATGCAAGTTCAAGATCATCAAAGGTACTCACATGCCCTCACAACAAAGATGATTCCATATTCACACAAAACTTCTCAACAATATAAAGTCCCGGAATCACATAAAACTCTCACCCTCATAAAGATGAACACATGCATGACTTCACCCATAGGTTTGCCCTTATTTTCCAATCAACATCCGTTTCAACTTGCTCAAGATCAACAAGGTCTTTTCAAGGCTTGTAATGAGGCTGAGTGTAAAGGTATGGTCATTTCGGCTTAGTGGCTTCTACCTTCATGAAGTATGGTCTGAACATCACTTTCCTCCTTTTCTTTAACATTTCAAAAATGCTCACAATCCACCCCATTATTCAACTTCATTTGAACCACAGGATACCTCATTTCTTTTGCAATTTTCACAACTTTATTTCACAACTTTTTTGGTCATTTTCTTTTCTTTTTTATTTTTCATTCTTTCTTCTCTTTTCTTCTTCTCTTTTTTTTACATGGAGGGGTTCCATCTTTTTCAAATCAATCACCAAAATGGGGGATTTCTCACATATCTTGACTTTCCTTCTCTTTTCACCACACCCCCAACTTAGACTTTTGGCCTAAGTTGGCTATTCAAACAAACCACACTTCATGAAAGTTATGGGTGAATGGATAAAGAGAGGTCACTATTGCTCAAGTTTCTTTCAAGAAAAGGGATAAGGCTCAAAAGGTGTCAAGCAAGGTTCACACATCTCACAAGGTTGGCCACAAAAGAGGTATATTGTCAAATTATTTTCATTCTTCAAAATTCTTGCCTAAGATCATTTCAAGTGCTTGCATCACTCAATCAACTGGACCAACGAGACAAATTATAGGTGTCATCACACACAATGTTCAAAGTATTCTCATCACACAAGGCATTGGTACCAATATAAAACAAGACTCCACACTTTCTAGGTAGCGTGCAATGTTCATTACAAAAGACTCATTCTACAACCGACTAATCACAACGAGATACTAAAAGTTCACATATTGCCTATGTAACTTCGTTTGCCTCATTGTAGCCTTACATTAATTTTATTCAATTAGGAGCACTATTCAAGTCATCGGTATTGACCACAACCGACACTCAAATTTGCACAAGAACAGCCACAATCACACACAAAACAGGTGGCAATTTTTTTAAATTTAGGTGTTCAAAACAAATTTCATTCAAAATAATGGGCCATAAGCTTAAACATCCACACATAATTCAATAATAAAGATGTATATATTAAAGCCCATTTTTCACAAAATAATCACAAAAAAAGAGGTAGGTATGGAAATACCTCACCCCACCCAACAAAAAGAAGCAGTTATCCTCAAATGCAACTAAAACACAAAAATAGTCAAAAAAACAACAGAGAGGGAGGTAAAAATCATCCTGCCAGGCTAAGCCTGGGGTGACGTCTACATCTTAGTCACTCCATCTGTCAAGGCATCAATTCCCGAGGTCACACTCTCAAGTTGGCCATCAGTGCCCAGTGTCTCATCAGCCTTGGCTCCATTTGAGCCTGCCACAGAAATATTCCTCAAGGAGGCCTGTCTAGCTGTCTCGAACATGGAACCCTCTAGATCATCCAGTTACTCATAAGCAGCCTCAGCTCACACCTCAAGCTGCTCCTCATCTGTCTAGGCCTCAGACCCAGCAACCGTAACATCAGCCCTAGTATCATCTCTGGTGGTAGCCGTAGGTACCTCAGCACAGGCTGAAACATCAAAAATCGAATCATATATGATCAGTACTAGAAAGGAAAGGGACGTTTGTCGCTGTTTGGGTCTCATGGCCATCTCCTGCTCGATAATAAGTTCCAAATTCAGCCGCTTCTTGGCTATGATAGACCCAAGGCAGGCCGCCTTTGGATGCCGGAGAATGGACTCATTTTGTGACGACATTATTGTATTTCTGATGAAGCCAAACTAGTACCGAACTGCTATATTGAGGTCCCTATTTTCTATTGGCGCTCCGGCCTTAATCCACTTCGGGGTGGTGTCAGAAATAAAGGGGGCTAGCCAACCCTTCAGGTCATCCATATTCTTTGTGGTGATCATATCCTGGTACTCGTCCTCAATGTCTATAGCCCTCTCAAATACAGTGTTGATATCATTGCTGTTGCATCTCACTTGCTTCCCTCGGACCATCACACACTCCACTGGTCTGAAGGCGCTGGCCTTATTCTTTTCCTGGGGTACCAGATCACTCCCGGCTGAGTAGAATTCTGGGACCCAGGTAGGAACATATGGGCCACAGGGCCTGGTGAAAATCTAGAACATGTGGAACCTAAGGGTTTCCCACACATTTGGATGCCTGTCCACTACACCATCCGTGGACAATCTCTTTCCCTCCAATATGGTCCTCAATCCCTCAGCCTTTAACCGGTTGAGTGACCAGGGAGGAGGACCCTGTAACGCCCCGAGGCTATTCCCTTGGCGTAAACACAGGACTTAGGATCACAGTGACCCCAAGCTAAACCCGAGCTGGCATATCATAAGCATACTTAAACAAATACTACGCAGAAGCTAAAAACATGAGATATCTGAAATGATGGGGAATACCCAATACTGTCTGAATATAAAGAAACTATGAGTTTAATAACAACTGAAAGATCAAACTCAAAACTAAAGATGAATCTAGAATTATGTCTGAAATAAGCCTCTAACCGACTAGAGATGCTAGGACATGCCCCCAGCTAACTCTAGCAAATATTGAACACTAAAATGAAAAGACTAAATATAGAAAAATGTCTATTGTCCTCGAAATATGAGGACTCACCACTGAAGCTGCTGAATTGGAGATCGGCAGCCAATCTATGTGTGATCTGAATGCTAAGGACCTGAACCTACATCACGAGAAAATGTAGCGCAGAGTATGCGTCAGTACTTGAAAGGTACTGAGCATGCAAGATAGGATAAAGCTGAAAAACATATACATAACCGAATAAAGCATACTAATCAATGCTATAATCGGAACATGATGGAAATACTAAAATATATTGAATACTAAGCTAACTGAATGCAATGATCAGGTACATAACATGTTGAAACTGAATACTGAAAATGTAACTAGTAACTTGGTGAATACACTAGAATCTGACTATTGGAGCTACTATTTACCGACATAAAACCACATAAGCTAAATGTGGAGTCCGATGTATATGCCCCATTGAGAGGACCCAATATACCTTGCCAAGGGTATAGAGGCATGGCTGGTGTGATCACTAAATATAATGCCCATAGAGGGGACTTATAAACCTACGGGGGCAAGTAGTTCTGTGACTATGAGGATGACTGACCCTAGTCCAACTCGGTGTTAAGCCTACTCCCAATAGAATGTTTAAAATACCACATAACTGAAATAACTAGATAGCTCAAGATTCTGAAATGCTAACTAAAAATGCAACATTAATGTATTGATAATGAAACATTTGTAAATTAATGCATGTATATCTGTAAAAACTGGCCTAGCAAGTGTAATTCATGAACTAAATGAATCAACACATCTAGGGTTCTGAATTTAATGCAAGAACTAATCAACGATCTTGCAAAAATATGATAATCTGATTAAGAGTATTATAAAAGCTAATTCACAACAGTTCTGCAAGGTTGTAGAAACCCTAGGTCTAAACATGATGTAAAGAATAAAAAATCTTACTGAATTCTAGGGACCTAGTGGAAGAAAGGAATCCATTAGTCAAATCCCACATACCTGGTGACGAATTTCACAGAGAAATCTTTCGATTTCGGGGCTGGAACAGACGAAACCTTGATGCGTTCTTGGACTAGGGCTGCTCGACTGCTTTTTCCTCTTTTCATTCTAATTGGATGAATTTTGGAGAATGAGTTGACTAGGGTAAGTTATAATTAAGTTACTAGGTTAAAACTGACTAAAACTACGTAGTTTAGGGGGGTTAAACGACGTAGTTTAGGGGTCCAACGCATAGGGAAAAGACCAAACGACCCCTGACTTAAAAGATGTTGGGGCCAACCAACGGACTGACCGATGGACCATGAACGGACCGACGGTCCATTCTGGTCGGCCATTGTTCAGCATCTAGGAGCTGGAACTTGAGGGTCTGACCCACGGACTGTGGCCTGACCTACGGTCTGTAGGTCTTGGCGTGAGCTGACCCTTAGCAAGATTTTCTGGACTTTTCAGGGAGAGGCTGTAGGTGGCCATCCACGGACCCCCCCCACCTACGGTCTGTGGGTCACCCTACGGTCTATGGGTGGTGCCCCTCGGTGGCACCTACAACTTCTAAAATATGCATTCTGGTCTATCTAGGACACGGGGTGTTACAGACCCTGAACTGGTGGTGCTGGAACCACCGTCTGTGCTGGAGCTGGCACTGAATCTGAAACAGGAGGGGTCGGCTCCGGAATCCTAGATGGATTATGGCGAGCTTTTGAGCGTAACTCTACTAGCCAGGCCTATAACACCTGGTCGTCCTCAGGCTCAGAGAATGAAGCCTGAGAATCATATAACTCTCTCTCACTATCGGAGTTGTACTCCAGTGTCTCAGCTATGGGTCCTTTGCCCTTTCCTTTGCCTCCCTTCGGAGGTAACTTCTTGCCCCTTGCGCTGGAAGCAGGTGCTTCCTCATTTATCACAATCCCTCGTGCCCGCTTTCTGGGCTGCATGCCACTATCATCCAAGTTTGTTCTAGCCATTCCTGCAAAACACATAAAAAAACGTTAGAAAACGGTCAAGAAAAACGCAGAAAATTAGGTTACGGAAAGACTCACCGAGTCACTTAGGCGAGCCAAATCGGGCTCACCGAAAGTACTAGCATGAAAATTTTCTAAAATTAAGACATGTCGGCAATCTTCAGGGCCATTCGGTGAGCTAGAAGTAGCCCGCCAAAATTTACAGTGCATTTTAAGGGTTAGGGGCACAGAAAGGGCGATCAAGAAGACCTTTCGGCGATCAAAGGCATCTCGCCGAAAGTTACAGATCAAAACTCAACTAAGAATGAAAATTAAAGGCGATCTGAGGGGACTACGGCGAACCGCCAAACCACTCGGCGAGCTCGACGTATCTCGCCAAACAGTCCAATGTGCCAGTTTTCAACCCCAAGTTTCACAATCAAGCACATAGCCCCCGAATTCAAAATCATACACAAACACCATGAAATTAAGCCTAGGCCCATACTACCCATGGCATCAGTGTACTCGGACTTCCCCCGATTTGGCCAAAATTAGCCATTTGATGACTTTTGCCCTTAAGAATGACGTCAAATGCTCCATCATTGGGCAAATCACATCATTTAGCACAATTCGGGGCTACTTAGACTTCACACCACTAAACCCAACACAATTAAACCGCAACCCAATAATTTAGAACCAATTTTAACAAACAAGACACGGGAATCGAGCATTTTAAGCATTACGGCACACATTTCAACAAAATACGGGCAATCCAATACATTAAGAATGATTAAAGCAATTACCCAACATCAAATAACACCAAATTTACCTATTGCATTCGAGTTCAACCACAAACTTAAAGCATGGGGTTCGAAAAACCAACCTGTATGCCGAGTTTAGAAGTTGAAAAGCTAAGCGGTAGAGTTTTCCAATTCTGAGCATGATTTAACACAAGAAATGCGGGTAAAACCAATAAAAATGAAAGATGAACTGGTGGGTGAGAGGGTACGAGAGTTAGAAATGAGAAAAAGTGAAGGATTTTGAAATTTTAAACCGTTTGGCCTTTAAAACCTTTCAGTTCGTGCCACCTTCGACGGAGTAAGTCATCCTCGCTGAATCAAACGGCGATGCGCCGAGTGGTATTTTCCTCGCCGAGTAATACATGACTCCCAGCCAATTTGGGGGTTCAAATGGCGGACAAGGTCGGGCTCACTGACTTGTTCGGCGAGTCACTGAATGAGAAAATTGCCCGCTGAGTTTTACAGAGTACCCCTTCAATCTTGGTAATTCCAATGGCGGTCCAAATCGGGGCTCGCCGACCTTTTTGGCGTGCCGCCAGCTAGACTTTGGGCTCGCCAAACTACTTACTTTCCAAACCTCTTCACTTTTCAACCTGCACAATCAACAATTTTTATTCAAAATAAAAAACATGGGTTGCCTTCCAAGAAGAGCCTTAGTTAACGTCGTGGCACAACGAGGATACCAAATCAAGCTTTATTTTTTGGGTTTGCCATTATGTCACTAGGCAACCCCCCTTGTTGTCTTGGATTCAAATGAGAAGAAATTTGACACATTTGGGTCTCCAGCTGCTTAATAGAGACTGAGTGAGAGGTCACCATTTGATTGAGAGTTGAGACATTCTCTTTCATCTCTTTTAACACTTTGTCTGACCCTTCAACTTTGTCGAGAATGCGTGAGAGCATATCTTTTGTACGGCCACCTTCTGATTCCTTGGGCTTTTGACGCTCATGGGGAGGGACGTACCTATCCTTGTCCCCCTCTCCGTCCTTCCAGGTAGCATTACGATCACGCCAATCTCTGTCACGGTCTCTCCAGCCTTCATCTCTTTTTCAACCTTGATTTCCACCCGGTCTTGGTAAAGATTGGGCCTTGGACTGCCATTTTTTTTCATTTTTTCCCTTTTCTTGGACAGATTGGGCCTCAAATTGATCACTTAATGTAGGCCTCCATATGGCCCATAATTCAATGTAGGTGATGCACCTACTTGGACCTTTTAACTTGGTCTATATACCTTACGTATGTGATGCACCTACTTGTCACCTAGTAGCTTAATTTAGTCAAGCAAGCACCTCACTTATTCTACACCATTTTCCATATCTTAAATTCTTTACAAGATCTTAACGCTAATACACACTCTTCCACTTATGACTTTAATATCAAATATCACCTTTTACTCTCTCGAGTTCAAATATATTTTGACATTCACTTAGTTGTATAAGTGTTGGAAGGTATGGGGTATTACATCATTCCCCCTTTTGGATCATTCATTCTCGAATGAGAGGTGTTACTCAAAATAAGGTCATCTGTGTGTATATTTCAAACTTTTAACAGAATTCCCTTTGTAAATCAAACTACCCAAAACATATCAGCTGACCAAAATCATGTATGGGCGTAGGGCATTGCAGTTGATGTAGCATATGTAATAATCAAATGACAATTAAGTCTCCTCTTTGACATATATAATCAAGTAACAATTATGTACACCAAAATTTATCGTTCTCTCCCTTTCATAAACCAGCCTAACAAATACTTGGAATACGAGAATTGCAAATATTAGAACTAGTTAAGTAATGTGAAACAAACCTATGAACAAGTTAATAGATGCATATGCTATAAATGTGTAGGAAAGACACATAATATAGGACCATGAAAACTTTGCTATCCATTTTCTACATATAAGGGTTGTACTAAAATTTACTAGGTCCCCAACCTTTTCTGGAAAAATCCTTTGTTCATCCCAATAAAGGGGAAACTTTATCCGAACATGTTTAATTCTTAAGTCAATAAGAGCAGAGGGGTATAACATTTTAGTTCATAAGCCACATGGAGCCTATGCCACATAAGCAAGGAGGAATGTGTGAACAATGAGCCATAAAGAAGTACTTTTAGCAGATTAACAACTGCACATAAGAGACATACGATGCATAGACATTTGAGTTATAGGGACATATGTTGTAAAATTCAGTAATATCTAAGGAAGTAGCTAAATAGCATTAACTATAAGACATTTAGCACATGGGAAGATGTATTACAAAAATTTATTACATAAGAATGTGGACTACAATATATGATGTTATAAATCACTTGATCACGTAAACTATCACATGAATAAATATACTTCATGAAATATGAGCAAGTGGGTGACACATGGACAAATAAACTTTGGGGCCTATAATGTTTAAACAAGTAGGCTATGAGGCAGGTAACATATAGGTAGATGGTCTATGGAGCATATGATATACAGACAAGTAACTTGTTGTACATATAACCCATGAGCAAGTAATTTATAATGTGCATAGCATATGATCCATTAATCTATAATGAATATAAAAAATGGACAAGTGATTTATGACAAGTTATTGGCGAAATAAGGCAACATCCTATAAAATGTATAGCACTAAGCGATTTTTGTTAAAAGCAAATAACACCCACATGCAAGTGTTTTAAGACATATGTAACAAGTGTGAAAATGATCCATAAAGGGTATATGAGTACAAATAGTTGAGCTATAGGATATATAACATGTTTATTGTATAGGCAACCAGAGCCTTTGAAACCAGGAGACATCCTATATAAACACTCCACCATATCTTAAGTACAAAGCTACTACCACTAGTTCAAATTCCTAGGTGCAGTTTCAGTTGTTTTTATTTACTCACCTCAAAACATATGCAATTAATTTTCTATGTTGTCTTTTAACTCTTGAGAATTTTTCTAACAAGTGTTCCAACCATTAGAATCGATCAGCTTTCTTAGTAAATTCAAACATTAGGGGCAAGGGTGGGAGACGTCTCCTATAATCTTCTGTAGTAATGACGGTCTGAGACAGCCCAACAAGTTAGGCATGTCCTAGCTAATGGATTTTCTGTAGCGATATAAAATGTGAGTGTGCTCCAACCCTTTTCCATGCAAATGAACCAAATAAGAACAATTGGCATATATGATCAACCATCCTCTCCTTTTGTCAACCTATGATTGCAACATTATTTAGTTTTCTCCATACATATGTATAATAATCCATCTTTATTTTGTATGAGTGATGTAGGTGCACCCTAGGGTACAACACTGGTCAATGTATCTTCTATCAATGAAATCTTTTGAACTACCTCTTTATTCGTCTAACTATTAAGATTGGGTACTATAATTCATATCAATACTACAATGATTTCTCTGTCTAACAAAAGTATAAAAAACAATTGTTTAGGGAGTTCTTCTGGTGCAGCTTTTCAACTGGTTAGGATCCAAGAGTCAATATCTCTCTATCTCTCTGTTTTTACACATCACACGCTTAATAAAAATCCTCTATAATAAGGACATAACCTATGTCACCTATTCCTTTAACACTCATTTACGTCATTTTCTTGTACTATCAGGGAACTTCACCCAGCTCATCCTTCCATTTTATGGGTATTCAAATACCATCCTCCTTCATTTCGTATTTAACCAAATACTCTTCTACTAGTGATTAATTAATGATATGTCTTGCTCTACTCTTAATATTCTAATAGAGTATAGTTTAGTCGCATTCTATTCTATAACAAAAACATAAATCACAGTAAGAAAAGAAAACACACATATTTATATGGAACAATTGAAACACTTATCCTGTGAGCTTACAACCATAAGGATCACAAGTTAACCTAACTAGGGTGATCACGCACATGTGTCTTATAATTCCAGCTATACTCGAGAAGATGACCAATCATTGGGCCCGATCCGTCAACTAAGAATATCTCTAGGCAATACCATTGTGGTATATTTACATATCAGACTATGCTTCCACATCTTTTAACTAATACAAAGCTAAATCAACAAATTCTATTTCCAATACATGCATAATCCGAAAGATTTTATTTCTATTATTGACAAGGTACTAACTGCCCTCTATAGGATTAGATCCTCAAACCACTGAAGGAGTCATGTGGAGGAAATCTCGAACTCAAGAACAAGTAACATTCTCCTAAGAAGTTGTATACTGTGGCAGCCCATCTCTTGACTAGGTAACCATTTATTGCGCAACATATGAATAACGCTATTATATTAGATTAATCAGGATGATACAAGTGGTACAAGTATAACTATGGATGAGACCTTTACAAGTAACACGGAAGCCTTTACAAGCCTTTCTCTGAATTTTGATAACTGAGACCTTTTTCTGGAAACTTCCTCTTGGATGATGCTGGTGTTGGCCTTTTGGACACCTTTAACCTTAACTATGGTAGGCATAATCTGGATGAAACGATAATAATATGAGTGGGAATAGACGTCTTAACATAGCTCTATTGCACGATCTTGATTATGAAAGGTCACATTTCCTAAATGTCCAAGCAGCCCCTCAATTATAAATGTAACGCACAACACATTCATAAGTAAGGCTCTACTAGACACTGCTTTGTAGACACCCTAGGATGACCTGCTCTGATACCACTTTTTGTCACGCCCCAAGTCCCATTGAGACGAACAGGCACCCGATGCCCTAAAGAATCGAGAGAACCAACTTATGACTTGTGCTTATCGTACATGCAACTATGATAACTATAAATCTTTGATGAGTATAGGTCAAGTACGTTGATTTAAGACCAACATAGATAGGCCCAAAATAAATGTACATGTTAGGCCGTTGAAACCTTAATTACTAGAAACAAGACATAACCACACTTTACTTTGACATTTAGTCTACAAAGCCTCTAAAAGATAAACACTTATCTTATAACGGGACAGGACCCCATCATCCCCTTAAATAAAATATAATTTCAATTATACGCTAGAGACTCGGCAAAGCCCTAAAGAAACCTGGAGCTCACCAAAGGTCATTGAGTATCCTATCATTATATTGAGGGATTTTATTAGCTTGAGTATCTGTACCTGTGGCATGAAACAAAACATCCCCCAGGAGGGACGTCAGTACAAAAGAATGTACTGAATTTGTAAGGCATAAAGTAACCATAAGAAAAATAAGAGCTCAAGTGAAATCAAGTACAAATCCACAAATATTTTGGATAGATAAGGATAAGACACCACCTTCCATTATACTTATGGAATCACATACCTTACATTCACCTTTGCTTATACTTGATGAATCTTGTACATTACATTCTTTGGTTATACTTGGGGAATCATGTTACATTCTTGGATTTAGTTTACTCATCTTTTCTTTATAGACTTTGTATCATGTGAAAAAATGACCAGCTGATCAGTGGTAGGAGAGGATGATCCATGCTAGGCATTTTAATCTCTGGGATGCGGTCCTCATAAATATACAAATTAGGATCGACCCATGATAGGCTTTTAGCCCCTGCTCTGCCGCCCATAATAATGTAGATTGGGATTGGCCAATGCTAGGTACTACCACCCCTGAGCTGCCACCCTTGAGCACAAGAATTAGGATTGGCCCATGCTAGGTATTTTAACCCATGAGCTGCCACCCATAATTGTGTAGATTCACTTTACCTTGTCTCCTTAATCTTTGAGATTATTCTTTTGATGTACATAACTTTTTTGTGATTTAGGACTATATATACCTATGATGTGGACAATTGGATAAATTAGTTGAGGCAGAAAACAATGCTATAGGAAGCAAATGTAACTTTGTTACGCTACTTAGGAACATATATGACTCATGAACTTCATTTGGGCACAAAGAACATATACAGGTGATCCACGAAGGTGTGTGGCAACTACCTTACATGTAGCAAATGATTCATTAAGATGTATAGCAAGTGAGCAAGTAATTCTGCTTAGAAGATGCTTTATTTAAAACACGTTGGACATTTCACATGGAGCATACGATAGCTAAACACTTAGTAGAGACTGTAACTTCTCAAATGTAGAAGCAAGGACTATATAAGATGATACAATATCAAATTAAAGAGTGCATAAACATCTAAACTAATGAAGCACATGACATAACCCAAATAAGGGTTGCACATTCCACGTAAGGGGACATAAAATGAACAATTGACATAATATGTATCTGACATATAAATACCTATAACATGTATAATGTAGGATCTCATTGAGTCAATGAACCTCATTTGAATTGGTGGATAACTCATGAAACTTACTGTTTAAAGTACCTTTGGAAACTAGTATTTGGAAGAATAATCACACAAATATTTGATAATGAACATGTATAGAAGTAGTTTGACATAATTTGAACTTGGACTGTATAAGGAAGACCATTAGCTACATTGGAGATTGTACACCCTCACATTGTATCTTTTACCATGAGTATCACTTAGAGATCCCAATTTGTTGGTACACAGAATATAGGACTTCATGCCAAAAGATATGGGATCAAATAGCCTTATATACCTCAATTCCCGATTCATATAACTTATGAAGTGTCAACATGTCCTTTAACGTCATAGTCTTCATCTACAACAAACAATCATTAAGGCTAATATTAGAAGCTTACCAATCAACTCGGGATATTTCAACTCATCAAAAAGTAGCCAGGCAGCCAGCCCATAATCCTTCTAATTGATTGTTTTCTTTCCCAAATTCTGCTTGTTATAGTTATTTACATGAAACAACCTTCCCATGGGACGGGCAGTGAGCTTACAAAAACTTCAATTTAATGGTGCATCACCATAGCTTATAAATATGGCCCCTATCATCTTTCCGCAATCATTCTCTAAGTACATCCACGACCTCCCATAAACAAATCAATACAATAGTAGTCCCCAACATTCCAAAATAATCCAAAGAGTTGAATTTATGGTTTTCAATCACCATCCCACGAGTTGCAATAAACAAGTTAGTCTAGAATTCTCAAATAAACTAATAATTAGAGGTTGTGGCAGCATCTTACCTTGGCTATCTAAATCTGTTATTCTCCTTCAATTACTATTTTTGTAACCTTATCTTAATCTTTGGAAGAGACTGGTAGAACCTTGGCAGCCAACACATAAAGCTATCTCCATTTCTCTCTCCTTGAAGAACTGTCCAATATACTTGAATCAATAGAAGAGAGAAGGTGATCTTGTGGATCCTTTGGAAGAAACAAGATGAAAAATACTTAGAACCCTAGTGGGAATATTAGGTGGATGTTTCATCTTGAGAAAAGAAATATATGAACTTGAGAACTTAAAATTTGGATAAGAGGAAAATGAGATATTTGTATCAGATTTTTGGCCTTAATAGGTTCTCTTTTGCCACCTTTCTTATACTTCATTTGCAGCCAACATGTGTCTTTAATTTAGACCACACATTTAAGTAGGTGATGCACCTACTTTTCCATTCAAATTATTTCTTGTGGGCTTGGAAAGATTGGGCCTTGGACTGCCATTTTTTTTTTATTTTCTTCCCTTTTATTGGGCAGATTGGGCCTCAAATTGATCACTTAATGTAGGCCTCCATATGGCCCATAAGTGAAAGCAGGTGATCCACCTACTTGGTCCTTTTTAACTTGGTCCATATACCTTAAGTAGCTGATGCACCTACTTGTCACCTAGTAGCTTAATTTAGTCAAGCAAGCACCTCACTTATTTTATACCATTTTCCATATATTAATTTCTTTACAAGATCTTAACACTAATACATACTTTACCACTTATGACTTTAATATCAAATATCACCTTTTACTATCTCGAGTTCAAATATATTTTCACGTTCACTTAGTTGTATAAGTGTTGGAAGGTATGGGGTATTACAGGGTAACTCATGGATTCTTGAGGAATTCATCATAAAACAGTAGTAATTAATCAATTTGATCATAATATAAAGCAATTAAATCATTCAAATCATTTTTGAAGTGAATCCATGACTTGGAGTAAAACCCTAGCTCTATGGGATTTCTTACTTTGAAATTAGGGGTTTTGGAGGGGTTCTATGGGTGAAGGCTACCCATAGATGAAAAGCTACCATACCTTATTGAAGATTAACCACGAAATTGAGGAGAAAAGGCTTCTCCTTCAACCCTAGACGTCACCTTTTTCTTCTTCTTCCATGGAGTTCTAGAGAGAGTTTATTTGGTGGAAAGTTTGTTATGGATTTGGATCTTGGGATTTATGAGGTGTATGGGTTAGTTAATGATTTTAAAACTCTTATATAGGTCTATTAAAACAATATAAAATGACCCCACATCAAACTAACTAAAAAGGGATTTACCTAACTACCCTTACCTTCGCCGACTTTGGGCAGATTGCACGCATGACCCACGACCCATGACCCACGGACCGTGGGTGCGAACATTGGCCCGTCCTGGTTGGGCATGGTTCGTGGTATGCAGCTTGTTGAGTGGGGGCTTGAGCTACGAACCTCACCACAAGGCATGGATGGACCTATGCATCGTAGGTCCCCATCTTTAGGTCACACTTTTTGTGCAGTTTCTTGGTTGGTCCTTGGGGAGTCGTACCTTGATGTTTAACCCATATGACCCTCATTCTATGTACGGGAAGCCATTTTACAATTCGAACCCACACATCAAACTCTAAAACTTTCACGTAAGGCTCTAGTTTCACCTACTAGTCTTCCGGGTGTTATAATTTGTTACGACCCAAAGGTACCCATTAGATGTAACAAGGCACATAGAACCCCAAAAGTCTCCATGTAAGCCACTTAGCATATCACAACATAAGATAATAGAAAAGTGCGGAAATCTAAAACATTTTTCAATACAATCGAAGTCTCATAAAATGAAGCGGAAGTCTATTACACTTGTCTCGGACTATCTAATACTTGAAAAGAGTTAGGGACACGGCCCATACAAAAAATCTAACATAAAAGAAAGACATAAAAGAAAAGGGTTATCAAGTCCTCTAGTTGATGAGTCCGAGATTTTGACTCATTTAGGGCTTTGTTTTGGTAGTTTTAGCGTCCCCAAATGTCTAATTTGTGCTATAAATTGACGTTAAAGCCTTGATTTTCAGGTATGTGGACTAAGGAACAAAGTAAGGACACTAGTAGGCAAAAAGCAACAAAGCAAGCTGAAGAAGTGGAGAAAAGCAATCCTGATGATCGCCAAGACCACTCGTCCAATCGCCGAGTGGATCTTCAGTCCGCCTAAAGTTCCAGTAGGCGATAGAAAAGGAGCAGTCGGCGAATCACTGATCAGTCCCATAAAGAGAGGATGGATTTCCCAAAGTTGCGGGACTTGAGGACGCTGACAACCAATGCATAATAGCGATAGAAGAGAGCAAATGGCATGTCGCTGAACCACTCGGCGACCCCGACTTACCTTGTCGAATGGTCTTTTATGGCTAATTTTTGAGAAACTATAAATGGAATATAAAATGTAATTTTGATCACTTCTCCAAGTTTTCTCCCAGATATTACAGTTCCCATTCTAGACTTAGGGTTTTCTCTTGATTTTTGAGTTAGAATTCTATAATTTTGGAGGATTTGAAAAGAGGGTCTTTGAATTTCATTCTTAGAAATCATTGTAAAGTCTTGGAGACTACTACCCAGATCATGGAAACATTGTTGATATTTGAAAGAAATCACTTGAATCGTAATAGTTGTTCGAGAGAAAACTATTGCACGTAAAGTCCAGTCTACCCACAGTGTTTCGGCAAATTATCATAAGATTTCAATTACCCATATAGCATAAATAGCCTATAACTGATCACATCCCAAGAACTCCTCTACATATTGTTATTTTCCCTTGTTTTCATTGTTATTTCAGTTGTTCATTGCAAAAATCAAACCCCCAATCTGACATTTGTTGTCACCCTTTTATATTTAATTGTATGTTTTCAATCATTTTAATTTCTATAACTGTTTAGAATACATTTGTACTTCTTAACTAAATTTTAGACAGATACCACTCCCTGTGGGTTGACCCCAACTCTTCATTGGGTTTTGTACTGCTTAACGATCGTTTGAACCTAGAATTTGATGAGGTGTTCTTGAAACGTTAATCAAAATGGCGCCACTGCCGGGGAATGGTGTTGTTTGATATTCTATTATTGAAGTTAAATCGTGTTCTTTTCATGTTATAGTGGAATTAACTTAATTTGTTTTTTTTTGTTTTTGTTGTTTGTGCTAAACAGTGGAAGAGATGAGTCTAAACGGAAGTAATGGTAGCCAAATGGGGCACTAAGACGATGTTAGAAATCATAACGATGTTAATGGCCCAATTCAATTGGGTGGTGCTGGTGCAATTCTTCTACCTCCAGCTGAAGGAAACAATGTTTTCCACATTACTATCACACTGCTTCAGCTCCTACAACTTAAAGGATTATTTGGGGTGGCTGGCTCATGAGGATTCGCATGAGCATATTAGGAACTTTGTGGCTGTCTGTGGTCCGTTCTCATTTAAGAACATATCACAAGAATCAATCAGCCTCAGGCTGTTTCCATTCTCCTGATGGGTGAAGCTACGAAATGGTTGGCTGAGTTACCGAGGGATTCTATCACCTCTTGGGATGAGCTTATCACAACATTCCAAGTGAGGTTCTTTCCCCCATCAAATATGATGACTCTAAGCGATGGCATCCAAGGTTTCAAACGCTTGGAAGGTGAGCCATCCATAAGACATGGCTGAGATTTAAGAAGCTAGTGCTTCAGTGCCCAACTCATGGACTTCCAAATAATGTGCTGCTGCAATACTTCTATCGGAGTCTTGATTCGGTGAACAAAGGAGTGGTTGATCAACTATCTCCTGGTGGTATAATGCAACAGCCCTATGAAGTAGCGTCCCAACTCCTTGATTGCATGACCAAGATCAATAGGGCATGGCACACTCGTGAAGATCAAGTGTCTTCTCTAACGTTTAGAATGAAAAAAGAACAGATCGAAAAAGATAAAGAGAGAGACCAAAACATGGCTAAAATGATGACCCAACTGGATCTCTTAGCTAACAATGTCATGGGTGTTGGTACAAAAATTGTGTTAATGATGTGGGTGTTGGTGGAGTAAACCCCGATCAAGCACAATTTGAAGTGTTGTATAATGAGGAAGTGAACTTCCTAGGAAATCAAGGAGGACTTGAGGGACGAGGAGGATCGTAGGAGAGCTGCACCGGTGGATACGTCCCTAGTATTCGATGTTGAGATTTTGCCGACAGAGGCAATACTTCCCCCTCAAGCCAGTGAGCCTACAGGTACCCCTGGCACCTCTACTTCTGTTCCTTCTGGTTCAACTGTTGTTCCCCGTCCTACTGCTGCATGCTGCTACTACTGCTAGACCCCCGATCACTCAGGCTATGCTGTACAAGATGGGCCATCTGGCCCAATCTGTTGATGTGCGTGCCTCCCAGGTAGAGGCTGTTGTGCCTGGGTTGATTGAGACGACGATTGTTGTTTCCTTGGCCCCGATTAGGGCTGAGATGAGAGAGCACAAAGAGATGATGGATGCCCATAGATTTTCACTAGATGCACTCACTGTGACAGTGGAGGCTTGTGAGCAAAGGTGAGGTGCTTCTAAGGATGTGACGGCCTTGAAGACCGATATTGTTGGGCTACAGAAAGATATGGATGAACTGAAATACATTGACCTACGATGTTCTATGGAACTGTGCGACTCCCTAAAGTTCTGAGCAATTATGTTCTAGCATGTTCTGAGATTCCTCTGGCTACTACGAAAAGAGATGTTGCTAGGGCTGATGATGTAGATATCGAGTCCGAGGCTGAGACTGATGAGGAGGAGCTCGGTGTTAAAGATGCATCAAACTATGATGATTTAGTGGATTTGGAGGGAGCTATGGTTGAGACATTTATGCAGGCTTCTTTGAGGGATACTTCCATGGTGGGCTCCAGCGGAGCAAAGGGTGATGTAGAGCCAGGCACTAGTGCCCAGACAGATGGTGTCACTAATATGCAGAGTTCACCCCCGGCTTAGCCTGGGAGGATGATTCTTTTAACTCTCTTTCTGTTATTATTTAGACTAGTTTTACTATTTTTATGCATTTGAGGACAACTACTAGATTAGTTTGGTGGGATGAGGTATTTCTATACCTACCTCTTTTGGGCTATTTTCTAGATATTCTGTGTCTTCTGTGATTGTTTATGTGAATGATGGATTTAGTTGATATAATTGATTTTTACCCATTGTTGTGTTGGTCCTGTGTTTTGGAATGTTGGTTTTGACCCGTTTATAAAAAAAAATTCCACCTCTTGATGTGTGTGAATGTGGTTGTTCTCTTGAAATTTCAAGTGTTGGTTGTGATCAATACCGAAGACTAGAATAGTGTTCTCGATTGAACGACATTAGTGTACGGCTCCAAATTGAGTTACATAAGTCATATGTGAACTCCTAGCATCTCATTGTGACTAGCCGGTTGTGAGTTGATCTCTTGTGATGATCATTACACGCAAGCTAAAAATTGTAGATTCTTGTTTGACAATTGTGTCGAATGACATGTGGAGTGAGGTTTCTTTGAAATATGTGCTTGGTAATGCCTATAACTTGCCATGTTAGTTCAATTGACTAATGTAAGCAAGAGATTGAGATGATCTTAGGCACAAATTTGTGAAGAGTGAACCAAAATTGATCTTATACCTCTCTGTGACCACCTTGTGAGTTTGTGAACCTAGATTGACACCATTTGAGTTGATCCTTTTTCTTTGGATGAAACTTGAACAACTTTTACCTATTTTTCCCATCACATATAACCTTCATGAAGTATTAGTTCGTTTGAATAGCCAACTTTGGCCAAAAGCCTAAGTTAGGGGTGTGGTGAAAAAGGAGGAAAGTCAACAAATATAAAAAATAGGCCCCTTAAAGGATCATGTTCAAAAATATGGAACCCCTCCAAATAAAAAAAAGAGAGAAAATAAAAATATGAGAGTAGAAAAAGATGGAAAAAGAAAAGAGTTTGTGAAATAAAACTTGTGAATTGAGCAAATGAAATGGGGTATCCAATGAGTCATGCTTAAATGAGCATAGGGTGGATTGTGAACATCATATAAGTGTGAAAGAGAAGAAGAAAAAAGTGAAATGCAGGCCATGCTTCATGAAGGTTGAAGTCACTAAACCAAAATGATCATACCTTTACCCTCAGCCCCATTACAAGCCTTGAAACATCTTTGTGATCTTGAATGATCTGCAAAATAATGTTGGTTGGAAAATAAGGACAAGCCTATGGGTAAAGTCATGCATGTGTTTATCTTTGGGAGTGTGAGAGTTGTTTTTTATTCCGAAAGTCTAAATTGTTGTTGAGTTTTATGTGAGCATGGAATCATTCTTGATGTGAGGGCATTTGAATGCTTTAGTTGAGCTTGAACTTTCATTTGAAGCAATCATTGTGAGTTTCATTTCTATTTGATGATGGTTAGTCACAGTTATAAACTTAGAGTGCACAATTGAACAATGCATGAGTAATTTGAACCTCTTGTGTGCATTCATGTTGAGTATTGAGTAGCACTGTTTGTAGACATCCTTGTTGAACTGATTGATCTTGTGTTTTACTTGAGGACAATGAAAAAGTTTAAGTGTGTTGATGAGTCTGGGATTTTAACTCATTCAGGGCTTGATATTCATTTTTTAGTCCTTGATGCATATTTTGTGCTCTAAACAAATGTTTAAATGCTAATTTCAAGATATAAAGGCGAAAGAGCAAGGTAAGGACATTACCGGGCAAAAACGACCGGAAATGATGTAAGAAATGCTGAAGATAATGAAAGCTGACAATCGCCAAAGTCACTCAGCAAGTCTCCGAGTGGCACTTCAGCTCGCCTATTGATCCAGACTGCCAGCCTTGGGGAGAAGCCAACTTGGAAATGGAACTGGACCTTCAGCGAACCACCGAATGGATCGGCAACAAATAATTTGATCGCCTAAAGTTACAGGGTCTAAAGGGTGAAGATTTAAGGCAAAACGACGATGGAAAGGATCAATTGGCACATCACCCACTTGGTCAGCGATGCTCGACTAACTCTGCCGAGTGACTTCGAAGGCCAAAATCTGGGAACGTAAAAATTAATTTTTAAAAGGAGAAAAAGGATCCTTCCATTGTTAGACTCTGAGCTTTCGATTGAAACACTGATTTTCTTAGTTTTTAGGAGTTTTCTAGTAGATTTTAAAGTAGGGTTTGGATTCGAAGCTGAATTAGAGCATTGTAACGATTTTGATATTACTACCCAGCTTATGGAGAACGTAGTTGGTATTAATTTCTTACTTTTTATAATGTGTGGCTAAAACCCCCATTCTTGGGAGTGTGATTATGTGATTAATTGTCTTAATTAGCTTATGGGCATTAGTAATTATTGATTTAGTTGTTGTTTTGAAGTGGGTGCGAATGGTAATTGAGTTTTAACTTACGAATTATAGTTACAAATGCAGTTCTAGTCTAGTATTCTATGCTTGCTTGATAAAGAGATTTTAGAATTAAGGTTATCAATTGATGAGTGTAGTGATTGGGTATTTGTGGGTTCAACTCGAGATAGTGAATCTTAATTCGATCCTACCTATCTGAATCGAGAGGGTAGATAAATTGAGGTTTTGGGCTATTTATAGTGTGATGCTTGTTGAAATTTGAGAGAATTCACTTCATTCGTGATAGTTGATCAAGAGATGGCTATTACATCTAAATCCTAGCCTACCCACTAAGATTTAGCAACTTTTGATAATTAGTAATCACCCGTATAGAAAAATTTGCAATTAATCGATCACATCCCCAAGTACCCCTTTCTACTTGATTACTCCCCTGTTTTTCATAGTTTTTAATTAACAAACCTTATCCCCTCATATGACACTTCTTGTCAACCCCTTTGATTTACTTCAATGGTTTTGATAATTTCTATTCCTACAACCGATTAGAATATGTATTTCACTTCATAATTAAATTCTCAACCGTATCACTTCCTGTGGGATTGACCCCAACTCTTCGTTGGGTTGATACTAGATTGTGATCGCCTACACTTAGTATTAGATGAAGTTTAGTTGAGTGTTATCAGTAACTCATGTTGATCTTGTTGAGCTTGAAATGTTTGATTTCATTGTTATTCTTGGTATGGATTGGCTGCATTCATGTTATGCTTCAATTGATTGTAGAACCCGAGTAGTCGGATTTATATTTCCACATGAACCCATCCTAGAGTGGAAAGAAGGAAATTATATGCCTACGAGTTAGTTTGTCTGTTGTCTTAAAGCTCGAAAAATGATTTTTAAGGCTATCATTTATCATTTTTTTTGGGTTAGTGATACGGATTCTGAAGCCCCTACTTTTGAGTCGGTCCCCTTTGTTAATTAGTTTCCAGAAGTGTTTCCTTATGATTTACCTGGTATTCCTCTCGAAAGGGAAATAGACTTCCGTATTGACCTTCTCCCAGGTACGCAACCTTTCTGTCTTCCTACTTATCGTATGGGCCCGGCAGAACTCAGGGAGTTAAAGTAGGAATTGAAAGATTTGTTAGATAAATATATCATCTGACCAAGTGTCTCTCCATGGGGTGGTCCAGTTTTGTTTTGTCGAAAGAAGGATGGTTCACTTTGTATGTATATTAACTACTGACAAATGAACAAGGTTACAATTAAGAACAAATATCTTTTTCCAAGGATATATTATTTGTTTGATCAATTAAAAAGAGAAAATTACTTCCCTAAGATTGACCTCCGGTCAGGTTACCACCGATTTAGCGTGAAGGAATATGACATTTGGAAGACGGCTTTTCAAACTCGGTATGGTCATTTTGAGTTTTTGGTAATGTCCTTTGGCTATACTAATGCTCTGACCGCGTATATGGATTTGATGAATAGGGTGCTTAGACAATGCCTTGACATATTTTTTATTGTGTTCATCAATGATATCTTGATTTACTTAGGGAGTGACGATTAGAAAACCGATCATTTGAGGATTGTGTTGCAAGTTCTCAAGGAACAACAACTCTTCGAAAAATTTAGTAAATGTGAGTTCTGGCTAAGATATGTGGCTTTCCATGATCCCTTTATTTCCGGTAGGAGTATTGAGGTAGACCCTAAAAAATAAGATGTGGTTAAAAGTCGGCCTATACCTCTATCCCTTTCGGATATTCAAAGTTTCTTGGGTTTTTCTTGTAATTATAGAAGGTTTGTTGAAGGGTTTTTTACGATTGCTTCTCCACTGGCAGCATTGACCCGAAAGAAGGATAAGCTCATATGGTCTGAGGTGTGTGAAAAGAGTTTTAAAAATTTGAATGATAGGCTAGCCTCTGCCTCAGTTTTGACTTTACCGAAAAAATTCGATGGATTTGTTGTTTATTGTAAGGCTTCAGGAGTTGGGCTAAGGTGTGTTCTTATGCAAAATGGGAAAGTTATTACTTACACGACAACTTATGATTCATGAAAAGAACTATCCTACACATGATATAGAACTTGTGGCGGTCGTTTTTGCCTTAAAGATTCTGAGGCATTACTTATATGGTGTTCATGTTGATGTCTTTACCGACCACAATAGTTTGCAATATGTGCTTAAATAGAAAGATCTAAATCATTGCCAAAGAAGGTTGCTTGAGTTACTAAACAATTATGTCATGAGTGTTCTCTATCAGCCCGGCAAAGTGAATGTAGTGGTGGATTTTCTTAGTTGCTTATCAATGGGTAGTGTTGCTCATGTTGAGGATGATAAGAATGAGTTGGTTAGAGATGTTCATAGATTGGCCCGATTGGGTGTTCGGTTGGTTGACTCCACCAAAGGAGGTTTTATGGTACATAATGGTTCAGAATCATCTTTTGTGTCAAATGTGAAAGACAAGCAAGATCTTGATCAAACTTTTGTTTAATTGAACAAAATGGTGCTTAAGAACTCCGTTGAAGCTTTCTCCCAAGGTGAAGATTGTGTACTTTGATATGAAAGTCATTTCTGTGTTCCCAATGTCGATGATTTGAGAGAGAAGATTCTAAAAGAAGCCCATAGTTCTCGATACTCCATTCACCTAGGAGCCACAAAAATGTATCATGAATTGCGGGAGGTCTATTGGTGGTATGGGATGAAGAAAGATATGCCAAAATTCTTCCCTAAATGTCATAACTGTCAACAAGTGATAGTTAAGCATCAAATGTGGGGAGGTTTATCCCAAGATATTAGTATTATAACTTGGAAGTGGGAAGATTTGAATATGGACTTTATTGTTCGATTACCCCGCACTCGGCGGCAACATGACTCAATTTGGGTTATTGTGGTTCGTATGATGAAATCGACTCATTTTATTTCCATCAAGATTTCTTATTTTGTGGAGGACTATGCTAAGTTGCACTTGAGAGAAATTCATAGATTGCATGGAGTTCCTTTATCCATTATCTGCGATCGTGGTATCCAATTTACCTCTAAGTTTTAGAAATCTTTTGAAAAGTGACTTGATACTCGTGTTAAGATTAACATGGCCTTTCATCCGCAGGCTGATGGGCAAGCGGAGCATACTATCAAAACTTTGGATTATATGTTGTGAGCATGTGTGATTGACTTCAAGGATAATTGGGATGCTCATTTGACTTTGATTGACTTTGCTTATAATAATAGTTATCATTTCAGAATTGGTATGGCCCCATTTGAGGCTCATTATGGTAGGAGGTATAGATCTCTTATAGGTTTTTTTGATGTTGGTGAAGTTACTTTGATAGGTCCCGAGTTAGTACAAGAGGCTATGGAGAAAGTTCGGCTTATTAGAGAATGGTTGAAATAGCTGAAAGTCAACAAAAGTCATATGCCAATGTTAGAAGGAGAGACCTTGAGTTTGATGTTCTCAATTGGGTCTACTTTAAAATTTCACCCATAAAGGGTGTGATGAGGTTTGGAAAGAAAGGGAAGCTTAGTCCTCGATATGTGGGCCCATATAAGATTTTAAGGCATTTTTGTAAAGTTTATTATGAACTAGACTTGCCAAACTATTTGGCATCGCTGCATTTGGTTTGTCATGTCTTTTTATTGAAGAAATGTGTTGGAGATTAGATGTCCATAGTTCCCTTGGAAGGTTTGAGAGTAAAGGAGAATCTTTCATATGAAGAAATTTCGGTTGAGATTTTTGACCTGCAGGTTAAGAAGTTGAGAAATAAGGAAGTTGCATCTGTGAAGGTTCTTTAGAGGAATCATTTAGTTGAGGGTGCAACATGGGAGGCCGAGGCCTATATGATATCCCGTTATCCTGATCTCTTTTCCTCCGACCCCACTCTAGCTTGAGGTATTTATTTCCTCATAGTCCATCCTTATGACTTAGTCCTTCTGATATTTTCTCATGCATGCATGCTTATGAAAAAATTCCTTTTGAGAAAATGACTTAATTTGATTGACCTGACCATGTTTTATGTGCATTTGAGTTTGAGTTGCATATAGGACTTATGGAATGCTGTTTTGAATATGCTTTAGCTTTGAGTTGGTTTTCCCCCTCGGATATGTGCATTTGTGTGATTGCATTTTTGTTGGGCTGTTAGATATTCTTCCTACCCTCTTTATGATGTCTTGAGTCTCATTGGAGGACAAATGTTCCTAAGTGGTAGTTATTATAACACCTCAGATAATAAGAGAATGGAATATGCAAAACTTTTTGGGTTGTATGTGTGACCTATAGCTCCCACCTACGGTTCGTAGCAGCATCTACTGACTGTTGATGTCATTCGTAGGTGAAGACCGAAATGAAGTAAAATGTTTGGAAAATATTTAGGACCTATGTTGCCATGTACGATCTGTAGGTGGACCTCCCAATCGTACATGGGCCCCATTGTTTGATGGTCAAAAAACAAGTTTGTAAACCCCACCTACTATCGACCAGGATTGTCAGTAATAGGACCTACGTACCGTAGGTGTTAACCGTTCGTGAAGGTACATCATTTATTTTTAAACAACTTTTGCTTCTTTTCCTAATTATTCAAATCCAATACTATGTCGTTTTACCTTTTATCCTTGATCCTATTTAAACGTTTTGGCCCCCAAATTATCCACTTTCACTTATTCTCCTAAAATTCCAAAAGTGTATCAAGTTCTTGCCTAATATTTCTCTTTCTAAAGCATGAAGAAGTTGTTTAGGTTTTCAAGATCAAGTCTCTAAATTCACCATGGATATTTGGCTTTTGAAATAAAGGTATGATAATATTCACCTATGGAGTCCTTTCCTCCATAGGGTTCCTAAATTCTCCAATTTTTACAAGTTATAATCCCCAATTAAAGTTAGGATTTTATTCAATCTCATGGGTTCTTATCAATTATGATTCAATTGATTGTTTTATGTCCTTTTATGTATGAATTGAGATAATTACACCTTTCTAAGTTGAATTCACTTGAACTCATGCATGATCCATGATTTCTAGATTTTAGTCATATTATGAAGCTTTTGAACTATGAAAGATGAATTTATGAAAATATGCATGATTCTATATGAAGTTGATGTAAATGAATTAAAGTTTCTTTGAGAGTAAATCATTGATGTTGTTGTTACATTGAATGGATTTTCTCACATAAAGGATTCATGATGTTGAAAGGTTTTCTCATTTAAGATGAATAAAAATAAAGGAGCTATTCTAATGAATTATAGGTTGGATTGACTACATGATGTGCCCTTCCATTGATAATATGATAAGTTAAGATTAATGACTATTTTATTGGATTTATGCTTAGCACCGAGAGAATTTTGAAATGGAAGCTCTCTTGTAGTTGAGGCCACGTTTCTAGGTTTATCTCGTAGCACTGAGAGAATTTTGAGAGGATCCACCTTAGCTAGAGGATCCACCTAAGCTAAAAGTTTTTAGTTCTTACCGTGACAAATAAGGACATCTCTTTTCAGTGTGGGATACACACTATATTCCATGTTATATCATACATGGTCTATGACGGAAAAAGGTAAACCTCCCACAATAAAAACTAAGGTTACTTTCTAAAATTATCTCTAAGGTGTTTTAAAGATGTTTAGGTTGCATTGACCATGGTTATGACTTATGTATTATAGAATGTTATTTTATGATTTAACTTGGTCACTTCCTGTCATAATGTCCTTATAGCATGATTTCATAACTCTTATGCATTGCTATCATACTTGGTACATTCCATTTACTAACGCATAGTTTTGCCTACATTGTTTCACTAATGTAGGGTCCGACGTTCCTTCCTTCCATACTTGTGTCTAGTGATCTCATATAGATATTGAAGATTGATGAGTCGTCGTGTTCCGAGGACCGAGACTCTCTTATTGCTTTCATGTATTTTATTTCTAATATTGTATTTGATGTATGGGTTACGTCCCAACCACTCCTTTGATATAATAGATGGCTTTGAGATTTATGTTAGACTTCCGCTATTTTTTATCAAACTCTTTATGATTCAAAATGTCTATTAAACTCTTTTGGTTTTCTATTATCGTGTACGATATATTCTAAGTTTCTTGTAAAGTACCTCTCGGTGTCTTATACGCCCTGTTACGACAAGGGTATAGTTTCGGTCGTGACACAAGAATATTGCTACTAGAGACCTAGTTTGTACTAACGGCACAGTCTCCATCAAAGTATCCTCTGAATGCTAAGTAACAACCCCAGCAGAATAGTCATAAGCATAAGCATATCATCATCCATCAAAAAGCATAATTAAGTTACTAATCAAAGATTAAAACATAATAGAGTAGCTCTTTAAAGCATGTGTGAGAAAACATTTCACAAATCATGATTTGTTATTGTGAGAAAACATTTAAAAATTAATACATATGTGAGAAAACCTTTCTCAATTTTATTAATTCTCATTTTAAAGCATCCCAGATTATAAAACATTAATTCTCATCAATCATGCATAACTTCATGAAAACATCATTCATAGATTCATATCCTGTTCATAAAGATCACGCCTTATAAGAGTTTATAGTGAAAATCATGATTAATGCATCAGTTCATGTGAAATCAATTGGAAAGCATGTAATTTAGTCAAAACAATAATAATAATAATATCAAATTCAAGAAATTGAATCCACACAATTAGAACCCATGAAGAATTGAATAAAAATATAATCAATTTGATTGAAATTTGACTTTGAGAATTTAGAGACCTCGAGTCTCAATTGATGAATACAACCTATTGATGAAACCATACATTCTTGTGGGATCAAATCTTCAAAGCAATAGTGAAAATTGATACTTGATTTGAAACCCTAGCTTCTTCTTCTTGAACTTGAGAGAGAATTGGAGAAGATGAATGTGGATGGGAGTTGGGGAAGTTTTAAGGGAGGACGGGTAGTAATAGGACATAAAATATTGCTCAAAACAACATATTATATGCATTAGATTCATAGGAAAAGTCACGAATACCATTAATAAATAACTGTCGCAGGAGTCTACTATTTGGAACTATGGACCATAGAAATGCTTATGGATCGTACTGGTCAACCGTATGTCAAGTTAGTGGGGCCTAAAATGGCAATGTTCATATGACACCCTTCTACAGCTATCTAAATTCCTACGGTTTGCAGACCCCATCCGTAGACCTCAAAGTTATGTCCAAAAACTCAAAGTGTGGGACCTTTCTACGAAACCTATTCAAAGACCCATAGAACCAACTACAACAAGTAATTTTTTCCATAGGCCTAAGGTTCTAAATCAAATCTCTCAATTAACCCTACGGATCAGTCCTACGACCAGTCAAACATCCTACGGCCCAGCCTGTCAAATCGTATGTCAAATAAGAAACTTAATTTCAAAAAGTCAAAGTCTAGGTTCTACATTCACTTCCTACAACTTGTAGGACTTCCTACGGTCCATAGATTGGACTCGTAGAACACCGCCTTAGAAATTTTTTGAAACTTTTCTTTCCAACTTGACTTTCAAATTTCTGAGATGTTATCGCCTTCCTTTCTTTAGATTGAGGTCAATAATTTAAATTGATGTTGAATAGTTTTAATTTGGGGGTGGATTAGTAATTATTTATGTTAGTTACATAGAAATCATGTTTTAGGTGGCATATTCCAGATTCAAGATTGTGATGATGCTTAATTCCCTTCTTCTGATAACCCTTACCTTGTGTCTTCCATTTATACTTGTTTTCTTTAATTGGAAGCTTTTTATTAGATTTAGCCTAGGTTTAGGCTTATGATTGCCTTAGACTTGCGTTTAGGAGATGAAAGGCCATAAATTTACTCTAATGGTGCTTTGGATGACTTAGATCTCTGTAGACAGATAAAGCAGACTAGGGTGTTATTGTGTGATACTTAGATAGGTGATAAGTAAACTCTTATACCCTTTGCATCCATAATTTATCATTGTGATCGACTCAAATGTGTTCACGAGTTTATTTGAGATTTTTCTTACTATTTGGTGTGGAGTCGTTGAGTTGTTGAAAGAGTAGGTTCCTAGCGATTCTAGAAATGGTTTTGTGCTATTGTTTAGACTGGTTGTGAGACAGTGAAGTAATTTGGGGGATTTTGGAGTTCTTTTCTACAATTCGAGGTCTATTTGCTTTTTCTTATCCTAGGTCTGGGTCTTGTGTACTCACTTCTTGGTCAGGTTCGAGGCCCATGAGTACCTCTCCTTAGTCGGGTTCGAGGCCTAGGTGTATCTTTACGTAGTTAGGTTTGAGGCCAAAGTGTTTATCCCTAGTAAGGTGCTTTGATCGAGACCTAGGTGAATCTTAACTTAGTCGGGTTTGGGCCTAGACACTTATCCCTAGTCACAGTTCGAGAACCTGACTAATCTTATTGCCTTTGGTTGAGTCCGGGAACAGACTGATTGCAAGGTTTTAGGTTGGATATATTATTGTATATATGTACATATATGTTAGTTTTGTTCATATCTTCCGTTGTTTCCTTTAGGTTATATTCAGCTTTTCTTGTAATTCTTTTTATTTCTGGGATCTACCCTATATGCCTGTTACTAATTATTTTGGGTTATTGGTTGGCTTACATGTTGGTGGATTATAGTGGGTGTCATCATGACTTGAGATTTTGGATCGTGACAGAAAAATATAGTTTCTTAAAAAAATGAAGAGATTAGGAATTCTACTATTGAAAATGACGTTGTATATCAAATATTAAATGAATCTTGCAAGAGGAAGGAGGAAATTCAACCTCATTATAGGTGCTTCTGGGTTTGAAGAAAAAAAATATATATAATAAAAGGGTTGTCCAATGTATTAAAGCTCTCACTATGTGGGTGATTCGGGAAAGGATTGAACCACAAGAATTTATTGTACGTTACCATACCACACATTTATGCAAGAGGTTGTTTTGACGTCTTGAACTTGTGATTATTTGCAATTAATAAATATGCAAAATTCTTCAAATATTTAGGTAGCAGAAAAAGAATACTAACACATAAACCTAGAAAACCTTTTGGTAACCACGAGAAGCGCAGAAAAAATTTCTAGTGTTTAAAGAGAGAGAAATGAAAATTTTCTTTATCAATAATGCATTTGTGCATATATGACCACCGGTTGGCCTCTTTTCTACACATAAGCTTTTGTTTCTAACACTCCAAAAGTTCTTAAGCCCGGATCAGACCTTAGAAAGATGACAAAGATAAATATGAACAAAAATTAGTTTTTGTGGATCCTTTAAGGGACCATGGAAGGAACCACGGGCCGTGATGGGATTCGTAGACCAGAGCTAAAAAATTTGATAATTGGGAAGATAGTTTAACGGGCAAATTAACAGATCGTGGAGGCTTTCACATACAGTGGATTGGTCTGTAAACCAAGATCCCAGAACTCAAAAAGTCATGTCTTTTTTGGCCATGAGTATATGCCATAGACGATTTCTACAAGCTAGGACTTTCTACGATCTTTATGGGTTTTCATTACAAATTAGTTTTTCTTCATGATTAGTGCCTAATTACATTACCATTTTAATTATAATTCAATGTTTTCAATGTTAAATTTAATGAACCTATAGAAGGAAATTATTTTCATGACTAAGAATTATGTATTTCAGATGCATGTATCATATTATCTGATTTTCATGAATTAGATGCTTTCAGATAAAATATCTTCAAGATTATTTTCAAATATAATATAATATATATATATATGAGATACTTTTAGATAAAGTATTTCTAAGTTTGATTTCAGTTATAATGATTTATAAGCTACTCTATAGGTATTAGCTATCAATATGATTCAGTATTATCATATTATTAGTATGAAGACCCTGACCTGTCGTCAGTGGTACCACACTAACCCTCTGGTGCGAGAATCAACTACAAACCCAAGACTAACCTTTCAAATAATTTTAAGCAAAAACATGATATAAAACACTAATAATACAGTCTCTAGACAATTAAAAGTTTGAGTTTTCATTAAATAAACTATTCAATTAAAGTTATTGCGGAATAAATTCCCTAAAAATGAAAGTCATACTATCAAAAGATCTAACAGTCTAAATTAGGGGATAAAAATCTAAAATAAATGAAATAAAGCATAAGTCTAGAATGTCTGAGTCTAAATAATTGATTAACAAGGGAAAATGAATAGGTATTAGTCCGGAGGAAGTGGCTCACCCATGGATTCAAATGATGGATGTCTCCAACTGAGCTCTCGAAAGAGTCGCTAAAATATGCACTATACTCAAAAAAGAAAGAACAAATGTAGTATCAGTACAAAACCAAAGTGTACGTGTATGATAATCAACTAGTACTAGTAATTGAAATATGAACATGTAAAAAATTAAGAAGACAGTACACAATTACAAACACAAATACAAAATAGCATTGACTCTTAGCCCTTTATGTGAACCCATGTGCAAAGACATCATGATTCATCACAACACAACAAAACAATCTATTTCTCTCATGGAACCCACACATTAAAATGTTAGTGTACCTGTGTGGTACCCGTTCTAACAACAATATGTGCCGGCATGGAACCTGATCCCAATCATCGCACATAACACAATTACAACAACAATGAATCATGATAACCCATGTACATTTATGTAGCCCATTCATTGAATGTGATTGACAACATCATTAATTTCAAATCACCTATTTCCAGTTTTCCCAATCATATAACATGCATGTACTACTAACTTATTAGTTAACAAGAACCTACAACATAAACAAGAAAACAACAACCATGACCTACCTCAAATCAAGTCTGAAACTCTAAAAAACAAGATCTTTTTTTTTTTTTCTGATATCCGACTTTTTCATGTTCTAAACAATAATGAAAAATAAAATAATCAAATGACCTAACAATACCTGGATTATTACAAAATCCAAAGCTTAGGCAATTTCCATTATCATTCTACCCACATGTGTTTTTTCCTACATTAATTCAAGTTAAAAACAATTCGCCAAGATAACCAACTTAGGTTTTAAGGATAACCAATAAAAATACAAGTTGGGGAAGTAATTAACATACCTTTACCATGATATTAGTTGATTAACCGAAATCAACCTCCCTAAATTGCCCTTCCTAGTTCTAAGAATGATGTTCCAAAATATAAGAGGTTTTTGGGAATTTTCTCCCCAAAACCCCAACAAACCCAGCTATAGCGGCCTAACCTTCTAGATTTGCATCTCCATAGAAGCCCAATCATAATAGCAACAATTATTTCATTCAGCTATAGCAGTGTGACACCCTCTATAAAAGCCTACACCGAGAAAGAAACTAATAAATCATCCCAAAGCCCTTATTTGCAACACACCTTATAATATTGACGTTCTAAACTAATCCCTTCATGCCAAATCTGATAATGACATTTTTACTCACCTAGATTCAATTCCACAAAGCCCTATGGATTCTTTGATGTCTTAGCTATGATAAAATAAGATCCAAACATAGACATATTACCTCATCAACCCCCGGATAGCCCTAGAGCTCAGCTCACTCATATTTTGTCGAATATTGGCCTAGTTTTGAATTTCAATGTCATCACCCAAAATGTTTACGGACCCAATTCTTTCACTACTAGAATTCATAATGACCGGAAATGGTCTTTACAATAGATACTAATTGTTCCATCCATTTACCTGAGGGATCAAACAAAAAACTAGGCTAAGGTAGAGAAGAAATAGTACATGCGTCCTTAAAGAAGTGACGGTACTTTTTTTATATGTCCCTATCATTTTCCCAAGTAGCCTCCTCAACTAGATAATTCTTCCACTAAACCCTTAAAAAATTGATCTCTTTTGTTCTAAACTTTAGAACATCCCGATCAACAATCTCCATTGGTTCCTCTTCATATTGCAAATCCTTCTCTAATACTATAGATTCCTATATGATGATATAATAACCATCATGGTATCTCTTTAGCATAGACACATGTAAAACTAGATGAACTATAAACAAGTTGGGTGGCAGTGCAAACATGTATGCTACTGGCCCACATAGTCTGCAATCTCAAATGAACAATGTAATGAGGGATGAGCTTACCTTTCTTATCAAACCTCATAACCCCTTTCATTGGTGACATCTTGAACAAAATGTGTTCCCCAACGTAAAACTTCTTGTTTCTTACCCTATGGTCTTCATACCCCTTCTATTTACCTTGCACTGCCAACAACTTGGTTTCGATATTTCTTACCTTGTCTTGATACTCCCTCACTAAATCAACATCCAAGAGCTTCACATCTCATGATTCAAACAACCATATGGGTGATTTGAACCCCCTCAAATAGACTGCCATAAACAATACCACATCAATGCTTGAATGATAGATATTATTATAGAAAAATTCACACAAAGGCAAGAATTGTTCCCAATGACCTCCAAAGTTAATCACAAATGCTCTCAACATATATTATAGCACCTAGATAATTCTCTCCGACTGTCCATTCATTGGTAGGTGAAAGGCTGTACTGAAAGTTAGTTGATAGCCAAACACCTCGCACCCCAAAATATAGCAGTAAATTGGGTGCCTTTATTGGAGATGATAGAACTGGGTACCCCGCACTACCATATTATCTCCTTAACATATATTTTGTCCAATTGTTTAGAGTTATAATCCATCGTTAATGCGATAAAATAATATGATTTAGTGAGCTTGTGTAACACCCTGGAATTTAAGAAACCTAGCAAAGGGAGGCGAGTGGGAGGTCACCAGTCCTCCACTGAGCCATGGTACCCTTCATGGTGCCCTTCACAGGACATGAAGGGCACCACGTCTTGTTGTGGTGCCCATGGTGAAGTGGAATGTGTCCTTCCCAAGGCCAGGCTCCTCTCACGAGCAACCCGATGGCTCGTGAAGAGCCAAATGGTTCGTAGTGGTGGTCTTGAAGGGGAGGCAGAATCCCCCAAGACACTGATCCAGGGTCACAACTGCCCAGACGACTCGTGTGGGCCTCCTTCTAGTGGTTCACGTCAGTAGTATGCCAGGGTCAGTTGGGTCTTTTTCAAATTATTTTATTATGATACTATGTAATTTTACCCATACCTAGGACCCCTATATAAGTAATTTTAACCCCAAATTCAACCAATTCAAGTCAGTTTCTCAAAATATCAAAGGAAGAACAAGTCGTTCTCTCCTAAATATTTCTCTCTCTAGATATCTTCAAGAAGAAGTGTTCAACCCAGAGTTCCAAGGAAAGTCTCCAATTCCACCATTGAAGGCAATCTTTTGGAATTGAAGTATGATAGTTTTCATCCATGGATTCCTCCCATTCATGGAGTTCCCAAATTCTACTATTTTCAAAGTTAGAAATCCCCAATTGAGTTACGGTTGTTCTTCTATGTTATGGGTTCTCTTGATTATTTACTTAATTGATTGAATTATGATCTCTTATGCATGAATTGAGCTAATTCTATTATTTTATGATGATTCCCCATGAACCCATGTAATTCCCATATTTTCCAAATTATGATGATATGATGTGGGTTTTGGATTATCAATGAAGAGTTTTTTAAATTAAGCATGTTCTTATGGGATTTATGTAAATGATTTAAGGATGCTTTGAGAGTGAAGTATCAATGATAATGTTGTTGTTGTGTTGTTGAAAGGATTTTCTCATATACACATGAAAGCATTATTGTGAAAGGTTTTGTCACATTAGAAGGGTTCTTAAGGTTGAAAGGTCTTCTCACCTAAAATGAACCAATGATTCGAGATTTATGTAAATGATGAGGCAAGAGGCGATTACCCATGCTCTCTAATTGAATGACAAGAGGCGATTACCCATGTCATAGGATGTGAGGGAAATAGGCGATTACCAAAGTTCATTTAAGAGCTAAGTTGAATAGGATTAAGAACCATTCCGTGGATGTAAAGCTTAGAACCGAGTGGAAAAGTAGTGATTACCCAAGTCCCATAAACTATGTGCCAACATAGGATTGTCTAGATAAACATTAGCTAATAGATCCATAATAACTAGAAGTTCATGGTCCTTACCTTGGCAAGTAGGACAACTTTATTCTGTGTGGGAGACACCAGACTCCATGTTTCTAGCTAACACGGTCTTATATGTCGGTTAAGGCTACTTCCCACAAACAAGTAAAGTTATGATGAACCAAGGTTCCATTAAGAAGTATCGTAAGTATGTTTTAAGATGATGTTCACTTACATTGATCATGTTTTATGACTTATGCTCTCAAGTTTCATGTTTTAGCTTGATCATTGTATGCTCATGAAAATTTCCTATTTTAGCATGATTTAAATTATTATATGCATGGCTATCATACTTGGTACATATTTTGTACTAACGCATACTCTTGCCTACAAATATTCCCCAAATGTAGGGTCGGACAATCAGGGTCCTTCGTTTCATGGCTAGAGGTTGATTAGAGAGATTTTGAGCTTTGGTGAGTCCTCATGGTTCGAGGACCGGATTTTCATTATTTTAAGTTTTATTCCTTTCATTTAGTTTTAGACATGATGTATGGGCTAGGACCAAATTTCATTCTTATGTACTATATGTCTAAGGAGACAAGTGTTTAGACTTCCGCTTTACTTATATAAAACTTTTGGACATGAAATGTTGTTCTTTATCTCTTTTGTTCTATTTCTTATGTTATGAATTCTAAGTGGCTTGTATGGGGCCTCTCGGGGTCCTATATGCCATGTTACGCCTAGGGGGTAACTTGGGTCATGAAAAACTTGGTAATCAGAGCACAAGGTTTAGAAAGGTCGTAGGATGTCTCATAAGCACCATCGAGTAGAGTCTTATTCATGAGTGTGAAGCGCGCCTCATTTATGAATGGGAGGCTACAAGATATTTAGGAAACTCCACTTCTTCATTACTCTAAAGTCGTGCAATAGAGTTTAACTCTATAAGGTCTCTCTCCTAATACTTATCCGATGCTCTACAGGATATGGCTACTCAAAGAGCTTATGCTAGAAGGAATGTGAGGGAGAATGTGGAACAGGAAGTTCCTCCTCAAGCTCCTCAAGCTCCGGTCGACCCCTTTGCTGAGCAAGTGACTAATGCAGAGTTTAGGGCTACTTTTCAAGTATTGGCTCAAGCCATGACGGCCCAAGATAATAGAGAGGTTGCGGTTTCTGTGAACCCAAATGTGGGTACGACGACATCTAGAGTGAGGGACTTCACTATAATGAATCCCCCGGAGTTTCATAGTTCTAAGTTTTAGGATGATCCTGAAGAGTTCATTGATGAGGTATACAAGGTGTTGATGATTATGGGAGTGACGCCGGTTTATTAACATATCAACTACACCTCATCCGATACTAGGTGTAAACGATCGTTAAGCAGTATAAACCCAACAAAAGTGTTGGGATCGATCCCATAGAGAATAGTTATATTTTCAATTCAACTATGAAATTACAATAGTGATTTTGGTAGCTAACGGACTAGAGATTTATGGAAAGTAGTACTGAAACTAGAGGGTTGACGCAATGTCAGAGTAATAAATTTGTGGATAAGAAAATAGGCTCAACAAGTAACTGAGATTAACCAAATAGGAGAAAGGTACTTGGGGGATTGACCAACCAATTACTAAACTCAACTCAATGGGTGCAACTTACTAACCAAAAGTGCTAAATTTTCATGGGTAAGGTGAACTTTAGGTAAGGCACTTTTCTCTCGAACAACTACCTTGTTTCAATTGAGTTCTCTCGAACCTCAATGCTTTAGGCTTAAAGACCAGTCCACAACCTCACCACATTCACTCTCTCGAGCTGAATACATAGCATGAATCTGAGGAATCACTCTCTCTAGCTAAATCCGTCGTGACCCACTAACTATTAGTGCTAACTTATCACTTTAGTTTCATACTTCTTTCTCAAGAAAGCATAAAACACTTAAATTACATTGAAATAAACATGCAAAAGAGTAGTTAAACCACAACGATAAGTAAGACCCACTTCGAATTAGCACCATAATTGATAATAACTAACACCCATCAAGCCAAATCGAGCAATTGATCACATTGTCAAACCCCCAAGATTAGGGTTTTAGCTAATCATCGTAAAAGGAAGAAATTCAATACCTAAAGCATGCTACATAACTGGGTATCAAAAATCGAAGTTCTAAGATGAATAATATCTTGTCTATTGCAATACCCAATTTAAATCTCTTGCCAAAATTGGATAAAGTCAACAAGAATGGTGTTTTTCTTCTCTTTATTTTGTTCCTCAATGACTAAATACCTTCTCTCTCTTCCAAAAGTTAATTTATACTTATCTGAGATGCTACTTTTTGGAGTCGTTCGGCGAGGAAAGTCGGGAATCGCTGACCTGTTGGCGACTCACCAATTGTTCCAATCCATCGCCCCTTTCTTCTTCACCTTTTCCTCATTCAGACACTGTAACTTTAGGCGATCTATATCGGGATCGTCAATCACTTCCACGATGCGCCTTTCAATCTTTTAGCTCTCCAATTCAATGTTGTTTTGGTCTTGATCAGTGCCTTCGGTGGTGCCGTTTTCCTTCGCAGATGCAGTCGACGACTCGCCGATAGAGAACGCAGTTCATCTAAATTTTTCCCGTTTCAGGCTCAGTATTCTGTAAAATTAGGCGGTCTATTGGCGGTTCGGAGATTCACCGAGTTCTCTCGGCGGTATTCAGGCCTTCTTGTCTCTCCTTTCTCAGCTTGTGTTGCTCCTTTTTGCCTATTAGTGTCCTTGCTTTCTTCTTCAAGCCATATACCTGAGAATCAAAGCATTAACATAAGTTTATAGCATAAATTAAGTATTTGAGGACACTAAATCTATCAAAGCAAAGCCCTAAATAAGTCTAACTCTCGGACTCATCAACACCCCAACTTAAACTTTTGCCTGTCCTCAATTAAACTCAAGTTCAGCAGTTCAAAAAGGATGCCTCAAATAGTGCTACATACGACTCAACATGCATGAACACAACAAGACTCAACTTACTCATGCAATGATCAATTGTGCACTCAAAGATTCAAATTGTGACTCACCATTACCAAAGATGCTCAAGTTCATAATACTTGCTTCAAATGCAAGTTCAAGCACACCAAAGGTACTCAAATGCCCTCACAACAAAGACGATTCAGTATTCACACACTATTTCTCAGCAATTTACCGTTCTGAAATCACATACAACTCTCACACTCACAAAGATGAACCCATGCATGACTTCACCCATAGGTTTGTCCTTATTTTTCCAATCAACACTTGTTTCATCTCACTCAAGATCACTAAGGTCTTTTCCTGGCTTGTAACGGTGTTGAGTGTCAAGGTATGGTCATTTAAGCTCAGTGGCTTCTACCTTCATGAAGTGTCGATTGAACATCACATTCCTCCTTTTCTTTAACAATTCAAAAATGCTCATAATTCACCCTATTACTCAACTTCATATCAATTACCAGACACCCCATTTCTTTTGCAATTTTCATCATTTATTTCACAACTTTTTCATTCTTTTTCTCTGCTTCTTTTCTCTTTTCTTTTCTCTTTTTTTTTTTACATGGAGGGGTTCCATCTTCTTTTTTTCAAAACCATTCTCAAAAGGGGATTTTTCACACTTCTGATTTTCCTTCTCTTTTCACCACACCCTCAACGTAGGCTTTTGGCCTAAGTTGGCTATTCACACAAACCACACTTCATGAAAGTTATGGGTAGATTGATAAAGAAGGATCAAGATTGTTCAAGTTTCTTCCAAGAAAAGGATAAGGCTCAAGGGGGTTCAAGCAAGGTTCACACATCTCACAAGGTTGTCCACAAAAGAGGTATATCGTCAAATTGTTTCACCCTTCAATATCGTTGCCTAAGATCATTTCAAGTGCTTGCCTCACTTGGTCAACCGGACAAAGGGGCAAATTCTAGGTGTTATCACACAATGGTTCAAAGTAAGATCATCACACAAGGCATTGGCACCAATATCAAGCGAGACTCCACACTTTCTAGCTAGTGTGCAATGTTCATCACAAGAGACTCATTCGATAATCGGCTAGTCACAATGAGATGCAAAAAGTTCACACATTGTCTATGCAACTTCATTTGGCCTCATCGTAGCCGCACACTCATTTCGTTCAATTAAGAGGTCTATTTAAGTTATCAGTATTGATCATAACCGATACTCAAATTTTTAAAAGAGGACAAAAAACTTAACAAGAACAAACGGCTTAACAAGCAGACTCCTACCACCCCCACCAAAAGCATCTAACATTGTCCTCAATGTGAGTAAAGAACAAACATTACATAAGATAAACTAAGGACAATAAAAAGAAAAAGATAAAGTACTAGCGCTCAAACAAACAAAGTAGGGTGAAAAGATATCTTCACTAGGCGGCCATTAGGTGAGGTGTGTGGAGATCACCGAATCATTAGGAAAATCGCCAAGTGGTATGCACCTCACCAAAATTTCTAGTGTGGAACTACTCCACCTTGGGGCAAGAATGCGGACAGATACTAGATCATCGAACAACATAGGCGAATCACCAACCGGATGTAAGTCCTCGCCTAAAGTTCCAGGACTCCAAACTTTTGTAGGTGGGGAAAAGGGTGAAGAAAGTCGGGTCGCCAAATCTTTTTGGTGCATCACCGATTGGTGTGTATTTTTCCGCCAAATATTCCAGCACCTCAGCCAACCATTGGCGCCACAAAGGTGATCCAAATCTAGATCTCCGATGTCACTTGGCGGATCGAAGAAAGAAGCATTGCATCTCCGAATCACCCTAACCTGCACATTCAGCGCACATTATTCAAAACCACTAACGCTTGGGTTGCCTCCCAAGAAGAGCCTTATTTAACGTCATGGCACGATGTGGAAATGCTTTCATGCATCTTCCAAATACACAAACTTCAATCAACGAAATCTCATGGTATTCCCCAAAATACAACTTCAAGCGTTGCCCATTCACTTTGAAAGCTGGACCTTGCTTACCAACAACTTCAATAGCCCCATTGTTAAATACGCGAATCACTTTAAAAGGACCAGACCACTTTGACTTGAGCTTTCCTGGAAAGAGTCTAAGTCGAGAATTGTAAAACAGCACAAAGTCTTTGACTTGAAATTCTCTCTTGAGGATTTTAGAGTCATGCCATTTCTTCATTTTCTCCTTGTAGAGAGATGAGCTTTCATAAGCTCTAAATTTGAATTCCTCCACTCGTTCAGCTGGTCAACTCTCTCTTTCGAAGCATTTGCCCAATCACATTTTAATGCCTTTAATGCCTAAAGTGCTTTGTGTTCAAGTTAGATTGGTAGGTGACAATACTTCCCAAAAACCAGCTGATATTGGGACATGCCAATTGGTGTCTTGTAAGCGGTGCGATATGCCCAAAGAGCATCATCTAATTTTTTGAGACCAATCAGTCTTCTTTGCATTTACGGTATTTGCCAATATACTCTTAATCTCGTGGTTCGAAACTTCCACTTGGCCACTTGTTTGGGGATGATATGGTGTAGCCACTTTGGGTTACACATCGTATTTATTCAATGCAGATGCAAACAAGTGATTACAATAATGCGACCCTCCATCACTAATAATAGCTCGAGGGGTGCCAAATCTTGCAATGATGTAGCATTTTAGAAATTGAACAACGCTCTTCCCCTCATTGTTAGGTAATGCCACCGCTTCCACCCATTTGGAAACATAATCCGCAACCACCAAGATATACCTGTTACTAACGAATGGCCCCATGAAATCTATTTCCCAGACATCAAATAACTCAACTTCCAGAATAGGCTGAAGAGGTAACTCATTTCTTCTGGACACCCCACCTTGTTTCTTTCATTGTAAACATTTCTTGACAAACTCATGGGCTTGAGAAAGAGGTTTTAGAACCAAAGCTTTCGATTAATGATTGTAGTTATTGGGTTGATATGGGTTTAGCTCGAAAGATTAAATCCTAAATTCGATTAAACCTATCTAGCTAGAGAGAGTAGATGAATTAAGGTTATGGGTTGTTTATATTGATAAGCTTGTTGATGTTCGAGAGAAATCACTTGAATCATAGTAGTTGTTCGAGAGAAAACTATTACACTTATGGTCTAGCCTACCCACTGATATTTAGCAATTCCTTAGTAATTTCAATTACCCATATAGCAAAATTACCCTATAATCGATCACATCCCAAGAATTCTTCTCTATATGGTTATTTCCCCTACTTTTGTCTGTGTTCTAGCTGATAATTGAAAATCCAAACCCCCCATATGACATTCGTTGTCACTACCTTAGAATTGTTTATATGTTTTCGATAATTTCTATTCCTATAACCGAGTAGATGACAATTTGTAACTTCGTAACTGAATTTGAACTTGTACCGCTCCATGTGGGTTCGACCCCAACTCTTCATTGGGTTTTATACTAGATTATGATCACCTACACCTAGTATTGGATGAGGTGTAGTTTAGCGTTTATTAAAATTGGTGCCGCTGCCGGGGAGTGGTGTTTAGAATTCTATTATTGAAGTTGAATTGTGATCTTTTTGTGCTATAGTTGAATCGACTTACATTGTTTGTGTTTGTGTTGGCTGTGTTGAACAGAAGAAGAATGAGTGTGAATGGGAGCAATGGTAGCCAAGTTGGCCACAAAGACGATATAGGAAATTTGAACGATGTTAACGACCCTATCCAATTGGGTGGTGTCGGGGCTATACGTTTACCTCCTTCTGAAGGGACCACTTTTTTTCATGTCACTAGCACTATGCTTTAGCTCTTACAAATGAAAGGATTGTTTGGAGGGCTGGCTCTTTAGGATCCACATGAGCACATTTGGAATTTCTTCGACGTTTGTGGACCGTTCTCATTCAAGAATATCTCTCAAAAATCGGTCTGTCTTCAATTATTTCTAGTCACTTTGCTGGGAGAACTACAAAGTGGCTAGCTTATCTCCCGAGAAATTCCATTACTAAGTGGGATGAGCTTACCATAGCTTTCTATGTGAGATACTTTCCCCCATCAAAAATGATGACGTTGAGAGATATTATTAAAGGTTTTAAATTGTTGGAAGGTAAACCAATCCACGAGACGTGGCTGAGATTTTAGAAGTTGGTACTTCAATGCCCAACTCATGGGCTTCCTAACAACATCTTGTTGCAATAATTTTATAGGAGTCTTGATTCGGTGAACAAAGGGGTCGCTGATCAACTTTTTTCCGGAGGTATAATGCTGCAGCCTTATGAGGTCGCATCTCAACTCCTTAATAGTATGACCAAGATCAATAGAGCATGGTACACTCGTGAGGACTAAGTGTCTCCTCTTACTTTTAGGATTACAAAAGAGCAGATGGAGAAGGATCAAGCGAGAGACCAAAATATGGCCAAAATGATAACCCAGCTGGACTTATTGTCGAAAAAAATGTGACGGGTAGTGGGTTGAAGAGTGTGAATGTTGTGGGTATTGGGGGACCTAACCCCGATGAGGCACATTTTGAGGCATTGTATAATGTAGAAATGAACTTCCTTGTAAATCAAGGAGGAGGTTTTCGATCAAACTACCCAAGGCTGGGTAAAAATTTGGGTTGTAATATAGATGATGGATGGAGAGATCGTGATAGAGAATGGCGTGATCATAACGCTACTTGGAAGGAAAGAGAGGGTGACAAGGATAGATACATCCCATCTCATGAGCTTCAAAAGCCTAAGGAACAAAGGGCTGACTCGAAAAATGTTTGTACGAAAGACATGCTTTTACGCATTCTGAATAAGGTAGAAGGGTCGGACAAAGTTTTGAAAGAAATGAAAGAGGAGGTCTCTACACTTAATCAGGAGGTCACCTCACATTCAGTGTCAATCAACCAATTGGAAACGCAGAGGTGTCAAATTTCATCTCGATTGAACCCAAGGCCGAAAGGGGGTCTAGCAACTGATACCTTGGCCAACCCGTAAAATAATCCTTGAAAGCGTAGCCACGTCGTGCCACAACGTTAAATGAGGCGCTTCTTGGGAGGCAACCCAAAGTTTAGTTTTTTTAAATTTTGTTTTCGAATAACGCGTATTGATTTTACTGGTTGAAAAGTTGAAAGTCTTGAAAAAGAGGAGTAGGCGAGATAAAAATCCAAACGGCGACACACCAAACAGGTCGGCGTGCCCGATTTGTACCGTTGTTTGAACCACCCAGCTTGATGGGGATTTTTTAAAACTCGGTGAGCCAAAGTTCAGTCAGCGACTCACCCAATAGGTCGGCGAGCCTGACTATTCCCACCGTTTGAACCCCCAAATTGTTGGGAGTTCTGTAAAACTCGAAAAGGCAAACTCGGTGAATCACCGAGTGGGTCGGTGGACGCGAGTTACTTTGCCAACTAGCGCGCGAACCGAAAGGTTTTAAAGGCCAAAGGGTTTAAATTTAAAATCCTTTCACAGTCCTACTTTTTTAACTCCCGCATTCTCTCATCCGATGTCAGATCTTTCATATTTTCATACTTTTATATTCGTGTTACTTGGGATCTTTGCTCGGGATTGATTTTGGGATTTCGTTGCCGCTTAGCTTTACAAATATCGGTATAAAAGGTTGGTTTTCTGAACCCCGAACTTAATTGTTTGTTTAAATCAAATGCTTATGATAAATTGTTGTTTAATATCGTTGGGTAGTGTAGTTTGATCATCGTATGATTGTTGGATTGCCCGTAATTAAATGAATTCGTGCTTTAATGATCGTAAATGGTTGATTCATGTGTCGATAGTTGGTTAAATTGTTGGGTTGTGTTGATTTTGTGTTGGGTCTAGTGGGGTAAAGTCTGAGTAACCCCGAATTGTTCTAATTATCAAAAATTGCCCGATGATAGAGCGTATGACGTCATTCTTTAGGGAAAAAGATTTCAATTGGCCAATTTTGGCAAAATCAGGTGAAGTTTGAGTACCCTGAAGGCATGGTTCTTATGGTTCTAGTGTCAATTGAATGCGTTGGTGTTTAATATTGGTTTCGTGAGTTGCAGGCTTGATTTTGAAGTATAGGGTGAAAAACTGGCAGTTCGCCTATTGCCTTCTCACTTGCCCTTTAATTCACTAAAATTGGCGATATGCATGTGCTCACCGAGTTCACTCGGGGACTCACCGAAAAGCCCTTCTGATCGCCCTTCTGCACCCATTTTCCCATAATTGATCTGTAACTTTCGGCGAGCTACTTCTAGTTCGCCGATTGGTATGGGCGATCCACCGAATGGCCCTGGACATCACCGACCAGCTTTGAATTTTGATCATTTTTGCACTATAACTTTCGGCGAGCCCGACCTGGCTCGCCAAAGTGGTTCTGTGAGTCGTTGATCGGTTCGGCGAGTATTCCTGCAGCTTCTTTTCTAAAGTTTTTCTTGACCTTTTCTGATGTTTTCTACTTTATTTGGCAGAAATTGCTAAACCCAAAGTCACCAGTAGAGACATGCCGCCCTAAAATACGGCACGCAGAGTTGTGATTAATGAGGAAGGAGCTGCTTCCCGAGCAAAAGCTACTGAATTACCTTCTAAGGGTGGTAAAAGTAAGGGCACGACGCCCGTAGTGGTGACACCTGCTGAGGCGAGCTCAGACATTGAGGGGGTCTACGAGACACACCTCACCACCTCCGACAGTGAGGGTGACTCACAGAATGATTCTCAGGCTTCCATCTCTGAGCCTAAGGATAACCAGTAATTACAGGCCAAGAGAACGGAGTTATGCTCCAAATCGATGAACAATCCGTCTAGGATCCTAGTCCCTATGATGCCTACCCCTTCAGCTTCAACTCCAATGCCTCCTCCAGCACAGACAGTGGTGCAGACACCACCTGTTCAAGGTCCTCCTCCCCAGTAACTCAACCAACTAAAGGCCGAGGGTTGAGAACTATCTTAGAGGAGAAGAGATTGTCTACCGACAGTGTGGTGTCCAGGCATCCATAGGTGTGGAACACTATCAAGTTCCACAAATTTGAAATTTTTACTAAGCCTCGGGGCCCCTACATTCCTACTTGGGTCCGGGAGTTCTATTCAGCCTATGGTGAGCTGGTGCCAAAGGGGAAAAAGAAAGCAAGTACCTTCAAACCAGTGGACTTCGTGGTGGTTCGGGGGAAAAAGTTAAGAGCAGTAGTACAGAGATCCTTGAGATACTCGAGTGTTTACGAGATTTCATGCACGACTACCCATATTTGGACCAGATGAAGACTTTAGACGATCTTAAGGGTTGGTTGGCACCCCTCCTCTATGATGTTACGCCGCGATGGATTGAGGCAGGTGCACCTATTGAGAAAAAGGATCTAAACGTTTAGCAAGATACTGGTTCGGGTTCATTAGCAGCACCATCATGCCATCACCGAATGAGTCTATTCTCTGCCACCCAAAGGCGGCCTGTCTTGGTTCCATCATATTAAGGAAGAGGCTGAACCTGGGAATGTTAATTGAACAGGAGATGGCCATGAGGGCCACGCATCATGAGACTTCACTCCCATTTCGGTGTTGATCACCGAGTTGTGCAGACGGGCCCATGCTTCGAGAGATGAGCAGACGGATGCAGAGGTGACACCCACCTCTGCTACTGATTTCCGGAGTATGGAGGTCGAGTACATATGGGATGAGGCTGACAGGAGGAGGGCAGCACCAGTGGATACATCCCAAAGGTCGATATTGATATGTTGCCTACAGAGGCAATCATGCCTTAGGCTAGTGGACCCTCAGGTACATCTGGACCTTCCTCTTCTGAGATCCCGAGCACTTCTGTTGCACCCCTCCCCCTAGATCTTCTTTTGCTGCTGCTTCTGCCTCCAGACCCCTTATCACCCAGGCCATGCTCTACAAGATGGGCCATTTGGCCCAATCTACTGATGTGCGTGCCTCTCAGGTAGAGGCTGGTTTTCCTAGGATGATAAAAAGGGCTATTGCTGCTACTTTAGCACCCATCCGAGCTGAGATTGATGGCCACAATTTGGCCTTGGATGCCCTTACCATGAGAGTTGTTGAGTGTGAGAGGGGTTAGGGTGCTACAGATGTTGTCACGGCCTTGAAGGCCGACCTTGTTCGGCTGCGTAAGGATGTGGACGAGATGAATTCCACCAACCTATCCATGTTCTTTGCTACTGTTGATATCCCTAAGGTCCCGAGCACATATATTCCATCTTGTTCTGATGGGCCTCCGACTACTACGACAAGATATGAGACTAGAACTGATGACGCTGCTGCTGATTCCGAGATTGAGGAAGATTAGGAGTAGCTTGGTGAGCGGGAGGAGACAGTGTACGAGGATTTGGCTGACTTAGAGGGTGCTATGTTCGCGACTGCTAGACATGCATCGCTTCAAGATACTACTATGGTGGGCTGCAGTTGATCCAAGGATGTTGAGATACCGGGCACTGATTCCCAAACAGATGGAGTGACTGATATGCAGACTTCACCCCAGGCCTATTCTGGCAGGATGACTATTTTTACCTCCCTCTCTATTACTTTATTGACTATTTTTTATTTCATTTGCATTTAAGGATAACTGCATATTTTGTTGGTGGGGGGAGGTATTTCCATACCTACCTCTTGTGGGCTGTTTTTGTTTTGTGAATATTGGTTTATTTGTGGTTGTAGTTTTGTGACTATTGGAGCTTTTTGGTTTATATATATCTTGGTTGTTGAATTGTGGTTGTTGAGAACTGATGGCCCATTGTTTTGATATGAAAATGGTTTTGAACCAAGTTTCAAAAGTGTTTGCCACCTCTTTTGTGTGTGATTTTGGCCGTTCTTGTGCAAATTTGAGTGTCGGTTGTGGTCACTTCCGATGAGTTGAATAGTTCTCTTAATTGAACATAGTGAATGTGCGGCTACGATGAGGTAAACTAAGTTACATAGATAATATGTGAACGTTTAGCATCTCATTGTGATTAGCCAATTGTCTATTAAGTCTCTTGTGATGAACATTACATGCTAGCTAGAAAGTGTAGAGTCTTGCTTGATAATTGTATCAACGCCTTGTGTGCTGATGTCGTATTGAACATTGTGCTTGATGACACCTAGAATTTTCCCTATTGTTCCGGTTGATTGAGTGAGGCAAGCAATAGAAATGCTCTTAGGCAAACATTTTGAAGAGTGAACCAATTTGACAACATACCTCTTTGTGGCCAACCTTGTGAGAAGTGTGAACCTTGCTTGGCACCTTTTGAGCCTATCCTTTTCTTTGGAAGAAACTTGAAAAATTGTGACCACTTTTTACCCCTTCACCCATAACCTTCATGAAGTATGGTTTGTTTGAATAGCCAACTTAGGCCAAAAGCCTAAGTGGGGGGTGTGGTGAAAAAGAAGGAGAATCTAGAAATGTGAAAAATTCCCCCGAAATGGATTCTTTGGAAAATAATGGAACCCCTCCATATATATAAAAAATAAAATAAAAAAGAGAAATAAATGAAAAAGGTTGAAAACAGAAAGAAAAAGACTAAAAAAAGAAATGTTGTGAAATAAAGTGTGTGGAAATTGCAAAAGAAATGGGGTATCCAGTGGTTCATATAAAGTTGAATAATGGGGTTGATTATTAACATGTTTTAATGTTATAGAATAGGAGGAAAAGTGAGTTTCATGCCATACTTCATGAAAGTAGAAGACACTAAGCCTAAATTACCATACCTTTACACTCAGCCCCATGACAAGCCGTAAAAAGACCTTTTTGATCTTTAGTGAGCTGAAACGAATGTTGATTGAAAAATAAGGGTAAGCCTATGGGTGGAGTCATGCATGTGTTCATCTTTGTGAGTGTGAGATATGTCATTCCGAGACTTTAAACTGTTGAGAAATTTCGTGTGAATATGGAATCATCTTTGTTGTGAGGGCATTTGAATACCTTTGTTGAACTTGAACTTGGATTTGGAAGAAAACACTGTGAGCTTGAGTACACTTGATAATAGTGAGTCACAATTTGAAACTTTGAGTGCACAATTGATCATTGTATGTGTAGTTTGAACCTTGTTGTGTGCATTTATGTTGAGTCTTATGCAACATTGTTTGTAGACATCCTTGTTGAACGGATTGATCTTGAGTTTTACCTGAGGACAAGCAAAAGTTTAAGTTGGGGTGTTGATGAGTCCGAGATTTTGACTCATTTAGGGCTTTGTTTTGATAGTATTAGTGTCCTCAAATGCCTATTTTATGCTCTAAATTGATGTTAAAGTGTTGATTTACAGCTATGAAAGCTAAGGAGCAAGGCAAGGATACTACTGGGCAAAAAGGAACTAAAATTCTGAAGAAGAGATGAAAAGTTATCTTGGTGATCGCCAAGACCACTCGGCGAACCGCCGAGTGGCTCTTTAGCTCGCCCAAAGTTCCAGCGTGCCACCCCAGGAGAAGATCCAATTTGTCGACAGGAATGGGCAGTCGGCGAATCGTCAAATGACTCCGCAATGGCAACCTTGATCGCCCAATGTTACAGGACCTGTAGTACTGATGTCCAATGCAAATTAGCGATGGAAGGTAGCAATGTTAGAGTCATAAAATTTTATTCTTGTACTTAGAATGAAGGGTTCAGGGGTTAAACGTCAAGGTACGACCCCCCAAGGACCAACCAAAGGTCCTTGAGGAGGACCCTAGAATAAACCTCCAAATTACCTAAAACAGTGGACCCACGAATGGGACCTACGCCCCGTAGGGTGGCCCATGCTCCATGGGTGGAGCTTCGTGGGTCAACAACAAGATTAGGGGCTGCAGACCCCAACCCACGCCCCACCAGTACGGTCCGTGGGTCAGTCCACGCCCGGTAGGTGGGAGTCGTGGATGGGGCCTGTAAAGCTGTCCCAAATTAGGTTTAAGGGAGGGGTAGTTTAGGTAATTCCTATAGTAGTTAGTATTAAGTGAGGTCATTTTGTATGTTTTTTATACACCTATATAAGCCTTTTTAAGTCATTAAACAACCCATTCACCTCATAAAATCCCAAAATCCAAATCATAACCAAGTTTCCCCCAAATATTTCACTCTCTAGAACTCCAAGGAAGAAGAAGAAGAAAGGTGAAGTTAGGGTTGAAAAATCAAGTTTTTCTCCTCAAATTCGTGGGAATTCTTCAATAAGTATGGTAGCTCTTCATCTATGGATAAACTTCACCCATAGAGCCCCTTCAAAATCCCCAATTTCAAAGCTAAAAAACCCAAAATTTAGGGTTTGACTTGAATCTCATGGATTCCATTAAAATTCGTTTTTAAAGGTTGAATTATGTTTGTTTATGGATTTATTTATGATTTTACATGATTTTAAGTTGAATTACCCAAGAATCCATGAATTAACCTATTTTCTCAAATTGGATCTTAAAGTGTGGGTATTGATTGATGCTAGTAGAATGTTATAGAATTATGAATGTAATGAATTGATTACTTGAATTATGTTATTATCCATGTCTAATGTAGTAATTCTAGATGTGTTGATAAATTATGATCCATGGTCCTTGAAAGGGAAAGTATGAGAATTATGCATGATTATGAGATTTATGTATGTGTTTTAAGAACACCTTGAGAGTGAGGTGTCCATGATTATGATAATGTTTTTGTGTTGATTGAAAGTCTATTCTCAATTGTACACTTATGAATGAAGTCTGAATGAAGTTTCTATGATTATGATATTGATGATGTGTTGATTGAAAGGCTATTCTCAATTATACACTTATGAATGAAGATGACAAGTTGTGAAAGGTTTTCTCACCATATGGGGATTCTTAGGTTGAAAGGCTATTCTCACCTATTGAATCTATGAGCTATCTTATGAATGATGTTGGATTGAGATGGAAACTCATTCGTAAGTTGAGGCGGGGTTTCTAGTAGCAATGTCTTGAGATGGATGCCCTCACGTGAGTTGAGGCGGGGTATCTAGTAGCGATCTATATATCCCATTTCATCCATAATAATGAAGTAAACTAATGAAATGTTAAGTACTCCGTGGGGAATAATGCTAAGCACCGAGTGGATATTGATTGAGATGGAAACTCTTACGTGAGTTAAGGCGGGGTTTCCAGTAGAAATCTCTTGAGATGGATGCACATATGTGAGTGTAGGCAGGGTATCTAGTAGCAATCTCCTTACCCCATAACTATGTGCCATCATAGCTTATTAGCTAGTGGATCCACCTAAGCTAAATATTACCGGTTCTACCTTAGGGAAGTAGACCAACCCTTTTGGGTGTGGGTAACACCGGATTCCATGATTTTCTCACATGGTCTATGTCGGTTAAGGCTTACCCCCACAATAAATGGTTATAAACTATGGCTTCTCAAGAATTCACTAGTTAGTGTTGGTGGGGGTATGGGACTTCATCCATGCATTGCACAAGTAGCCTTTGAGAGTAGTTATGGTGTTTTCCTTTTATGTTATGATGATTTATGAAATGAAGTATGCTTAATGTGGATTGTTGCTATGACTTGCTTTCCTTGATATGATTTAGTAAATGTGAAGGTTTCCTTGTCTATGAGTATTAAGTAACGATGAGATCAAAGAAATGTAAATATGATTATGGTGGCCTAAAAGTGGTACTTAGTGTAGATGGGATTATGGGTTCTTTAGCTATGCATTGCACAAGTATAACTTAGGGTTACTTATGAGATAGTTCTATTATGCTATGATGATCTATATGTTGAATATGCTTATGACTTGTGCTTTTACACTAAAGTTCATGATGATTTTCAAACTTGGTAAAATGCATGTTTTTCAACTAAAATGTCCTTTTTAGCATGTTTTCAAGGTTTTTATGCATGGCTATCATACTTTGTACATTTTTATACTAACCCATATTTTCTATATTTTTCTATAAGTGTAGGCTCCGGTTCTTAAGGTGATCTTCTAGTGGTTCAAGCTTGGATCGACTATTCTCCTAGCTTGTGGTGAGTCCTCATGATTCAAGGACGCGTGAGTTATTTGTAGTTTCTTTCTAGTTATTTCATTTCAGACTATGTTGTACGGGTTGTGTCCCTATTTGATTCAAAGATTCTATTAGATGGCTAATTGAGACAAGTCTAGACTTTCGCTTTCTTTTATAAAAGACTTCGATTGTATGGATAAAGTTTTAAATTTCCGCATCATTTCTTTTATCTTATGTTATGATATGCTAAGGGGCTTGTATGAAACCTTTCGGGGTTGAGTACGCCTTGTCACATCTAGGGGGTACTCCTGGGTCGCGACAAACTTAGTAATCAGAGCACAAGGTGTAGAATGATTCTAGGATGATGTCTCATATGCCACGTCTAGTAGAGTCTTGTTCATAGTGTGAAGCGCGCCACATTTATGAATGAGAGACTATAAGATGATTAGGAAATCTCAATTCTTTCATTACTCTTAACTCGTGCGATAGAGTTTAAATCTATAAGGTCTTTCTTCGTATTCGATGGTCTTTAAGATATGACTACTCGAAGGGCTCATGCTACAAGGATCAAGGGATAAAATGTGTCTTCTGATGCCAATTATGGTTATGTGACTAGATAGGACTTGATATGTTAGATGTAGATGTAATCCTTAAGATGGATTGGTAGTATTATTTTAATGCTCCTATGTGATTGTAGAACCCGTATAGTCAAATTGTTAGTTCCTGAATGAGCCTATCCGAGAGTGGAAGGGGGAAAAACCTGTGCCATAAGTCTGGATTATGTTTTGTCTTAAAGTATACTTGGAGGGTTGCATGTACCATCTAGTTAAGGTGAGGGAGAAAAAGTATAAGGGTTGACCAACTTCAAAGAGGTAGTTACCTTGTTAAGATTGATCTTAAGTATAGTAATTTTGAGTTAATACCTAGACATAATTGGTTGGTAGATCCCACCAAAGGTGAGGAATAGAGTGTTTAAGTAATGCCTATATGTGTGAGTGAGTAGACTCCTCTAAAAAGGGTAGAAGTGTAATTCACCATGGTTTATAGTCATCTTGTGTGATGAAGGTGAAAGTTTAGTGATAAGCAATACATGGATCCGACCTTAGTTGAATTGATATGAATGGTGCTTAGAAAGTCCGTTTAGGCTTGCTCCCAAGGGGGAGATGATGTGCTTAGATAGAAAGATTGTTGATTGTCCCGATATCCTCATCTCTTTCTTCTATTCCTATTCTAGCTTAAGACGAAGAGTTCCTTTTGGCTTGTTTTATGTTTTGGAGTCATGTGTGTTTTAAAAGTTTCCATAATCTCTTTATGTTATGCATGTTCTTGAGAAGTTCATGATTAGTGATAAAATGAGTTTTTATAATTTACTTTCCTCATGTTGTTGTGCATTTAATATGAGTTGCATATATGCTTCATGGCATGAATTGTCAAACATGCTTTAGTATGATTTTGAGAGTAATTGCATAATTTGCTTCATCTTATTGAGTTGAGCATGCTTTGAGTTGGAGAAGGTAGTTCCTCCTATGTATTTGAGAAATGTTGAAGTTTTCATGCATAATGGGTTGTTAGATGTAGTTCCTACTTCCTTGTGTTGCATTGAGTATGTTGAGATGGAGTTGATGTATCCTCCTTTGAATTGTGCATTATTTTCAATGTTGCATGCATGATAGGCTACTAGTCTTGAGTCTTTAATTTCGTAATGTGTCTAATCGTCATTCGAGGATGAAATTACATGTACCCATGCCTAACCCATGTCTAGAAAGATGAAATTAATGTAAATGGGTTTTATGCTATGAAAGGGTAAATTGTGGGTTTAGATGTATTCAATCTAGGATTGATGAGATACATTAGATTTGAAGTTTATATGATAACCCATGATTAGATTTCTTTGAGATTGAAGCCCATGATATGATTATGATATTGAATTGCTTAAGATTGAGCATATAGAATGACTATGAGATATAGGGCTTTGAGGGTAAAGCTTATGTTGTCAATTGTTGACTATTGATGTAATTGTTGTAGAAGGGGTAGTTCTCACATGAATTTCTTATGATTATGCATGTGGAAGGTTTACTCACATGAATGATTCTAGGTTGAAAGGATTTCTCACCTAAAATGAATCTACACTAAAAGAATATGTAATTGATGAGGCTAGAGGTGACTACCCTTGACCTCCATATGAGAAGGATATGAGCTGATTTCCCATACTCCTTAGAATTCAACAAGAGGCGATTCCCCACGTTCCAGTTATGATGAATGGATATGTAGGCGAGTACACATGATCCTTATGAAATGATGTGGAGGCTAGTACCCGTGTCATATGGTGTGATTGTGGAGGCGAGTACCCGTGATCTTAAAGTAAGTAAGGCAAGAGGCGAAAACCCATTAGCTTTTGTAAGTTAGGCAACGAGGTGAATCCCCATGTCTTTAAAAGTAAGCATGAATGATGAGAATTATGTTATGTCAAATGAATAGCATGGATTGTTGCTTGAGATTCCTTCCATGAGGTAAGCTTGACTAGAGGCGGATTACCCAAGTCTTGACTAAGGATAAGTAAGGTTGCATGAGAAGTGTTCCTTTCTTATTATGATGACGGATTATGTGCATTGATTATGCTTATGGTTTGTATTGACTAACCATTATGTTTATATTTTTTATGCTAGCTATCATATTTAGTACATGCTTGTACTAACACATACTTTTGCCTACATTTCTGATTAAAAAAATGTAGGGTCCGGAGACATTGATTCTCACACTCGTGTCTAGGTCCATAGTTGATCAAGAAGTAAAGATTTGGTGAGTCCTCATAGCATTCGAGGATTTGACCACCCTTTTTACTTTATGCCTTTCTTTATTTTTGGACTATTGTATGGGATGTGTCCCAATATTTATTCATGTTGATTATATGGTTTGAGACAATTGTACTACATTTACGCTCGTTTTATAAAGACTTTGATTGTTTTAAAATGTTTTAATTCCGCATCATTTCTATTACTTTATGTTATGATATGCTAAGTAGCTTTTATGAGGCCTCTCGGGGTCTTGTACGCCTTGTTACATCTAGGGGTACCCCTGGGTAGTGACACAAAGTACACCCTTGTTTTAACATGGCATATAAGACCTCGAGAGGACCTACACAAGCCACTTAGCATATATCATACAAGATAATAGAAAACAAAAGAGTTTAAAGACAGTTTTGAATCATAAAGAGTTTTAAAAAATAGCAGAAATCTAACATAAGTCTCAAAGCCATCTATTACATCAAATGAGTGATTGAGACGTAACCCATAAATCAAATATAATATGCGAAAGAAAAGACCTGAAAGAAATAAAGCCATCTCGGTCCTCGGAACATGAGGTCTAACCAATGTTCAATATCTATATGATATCACTATCCACGAATATGGGAGGTAGGAGCGTCAGACCCTACATTAGTAAAACAACATAGGCAAAATTATGCATTAGTACATAGAATGTACCATGTCTGATAGTAATCCATAATATTTATGAAATCATGCTAAAAGAACTTTATATGACATGCAATGACCGAGGTAAATCATAAAAATAACATGTTAGAAAATATAAGTCATAAATATGGTCAATGCAATCTAAACATTTTTAAAACACCTTTGAGATACTTTTAGATAGTAACCTTAGTTCATCATTGTGGGAGATTTATCTTAAACCAACATAGACCATGTGAGCTATAACATTGAATCCGGTGTCGATCCCACAATGATAAGATATGTCCTTACCTTCCAAGGTAAGAACCATTAACTTCTAGCCTAGGTGGATCCACTAGCTTATCTCAAAGACAAACTTATGGTGGCACATAGTTATGGGATAGGGAGTGCCTACTAGAAACCTGGCCATAACTACAAGAGAGCTTCCATCTCAATATCCTCTCAGTGCTAAGCATAAATCTAATGGAATAGTCTTTAATCTTAACATATCTTATTATCCATGGAAGAGCACATCATGTAGCCAATCCAACCTATAATTCAATAGAATAGCTCCTTAATTTTGATTCATTTTAGGTGAGAAAACATTTCAACCTTATGAATCCTTTATGTAAGAAAAATCTTTCAGAATAACAACATAGTGTCTTTACTCTAAAAGCAGCCTTAATTTATTTTCATTAACTTCATAAAGAATCTTACATATCATTATCAATTTATCTTTCATAGTTTAAAAGCTTCATCATATGATTAAAATCTTAAAATCATGGATCATGCATGAGTTCAAGAAATTCAACTTAAAAACATGTAATTCTCTCAATTCATGCGTAAAAAGACATAAAACAATCAATTGTATCATAATTTAAATGAACCCATGAGATTGAACACAACCCTAACTTCAATTAGAGATTCTAACTTGTAAAATTAGAGAATCTAGGAACCCTATGGAGGAAAGGACTCCATAGGTGAATACTATCATACCTTGATATCAAAAGCCCACAATCAATGGTGACTTTGGAGACTTGATATTGAAACACTAGACTTCTTCTTCAATATTTAGAAAGAGAAATATTAGGGAAGAGCTTGATTAACTTTTGAGATTTCAGAAGAATGAGTTCAATTGGGAAATTTGGGGGCATAAACTCTTATATAGGGTCTAGGATTTAAGGTAAAACGATGTAGTATTGTGTAAAAATAATTAGGAAAATCCCAAAAGCCTTCTAAAAAAAACTGTCGGACCTTCACCAACAGTGTAGACCTATGGTCCCTAGGTCCTACTACGAACTGTCCTGGTCGATCGTAGGTAGGGTTCAGGGACTTGATTTTTGACCTTCAAATGATGGGGCCCATGTGCGGTTCTACCTACATCATTTCCCTTTCAACCAATGGATGACATCCACGATAGTAGACGCTTCTACGAACCGTAGCTGGGATCCATCGGTCACATCTACATTATAGCTTACATGGTAAGCGTTAGTTAATATTAAATATCCCACAAAATGATATAAGTTGTTTTAAAGGGTTTTATGAAGCTTTACTCATAATTTTAAGATCCATTGACAATGTTCATGATTTATCATGTCTCTCTAAAAGGTCTTACTATGTTTAGCTTGGTCATGTATTTCATGTTTTTATGCATAATCCTTATACTTAGTACATTTCAAGTACTAATGTACATTTCATGTACTAATGTAAATTTCATGTACTAATACATACTTGTGCCCACATTGTTTCATAATGTAGGGTGTGATGCTTCCTCATCTTCCCCTCGAGGCTAGTTGGTGATCGTGTGATTGTTTGAGGATAAAGACGTGGTGTGTCCTCATGTTCTGAGCATCATGTCATATTCATTATCTTTTCTTATATTTATTGTCACGATCCAGGGGTACCCCCTATATGTAACATGGTGTATAGGACCTCGAGAGACTCCATACAAGCCACTTAGTATTCATGACATAGGAAATATAACAAAGAAGTAAAACAACATTTCAAGTCCAATAGTTTTATAAAAGTAAAGCGGAAGTCTAAAACACTTGTCTCAATAGACATCTAATACAATCAAATAAAATTGGGCCAAGCCTATATATCATGTTCAAAACATAAATACAAGAAAGAAACTGAAATAATGAAAGTTCATCCTCGAAGCATGAGGACTCACCAAAGCTTGTGAACCTCGTAATCAACCACTAGCCACGAAACTGAGAATCCTAACTGTCAAACCCTACATTTGGGAAAATTTAGGCAAGAGTATGCGTTAGTATAAAATAATGTACCAAGTATGATAGCTATTCATTAAATATTTAAATCATGCTAAAAGAGGATATTTCATGAAATGCAATTGACAAAGCTAAAACATGATATAAAAGTGTTAGAAAACATAAGTCATAAAACATGGTCAATGCAAGCTAACATCATTTAAAGCTTTTGAACACATATGAGATACTTCTTGAAGTAACCTTAGTTCATTATTATTGCGGGAAGTAGCCTTAACCAACATAGAGACCATGTGAGCTATAACATGATCCCCGGTGTCTCCCATTTTGTCGGTTAAGGCTACTTCCCATAATAATAATGAACTAAGGTTACTTCAAGAATTATCTCATATGTGTTCAAATGCTTTAAATGATGTTAGCTTGCATTGACCAGGTTTTATGACTTGTGTCTTCTAACCCTTCTATAGCAGGCTTTAGCTTGATCATTGCATGCTCATAAAAATGTCCCTTTTTAGCATGTTTTCATATGTTTTTATGCATGGCTATAATATTTGGTTCATATTTTATACTAACGCATACTCTTTCCTACATTTCCCCAAATGTAGGGTCCGACAATTAGGGTTTCCAGTTTCATGGATAGAGTTCATTGATGAGATCCAAGCTTTGGTGAGTCATCATGCTTCGAGGATCGAATCTTCATTGTTTTCATTTCTTCCTTATTTTTAGTTTTTTACATGATGTACGGGCTAGACCGAGATTCATTCTTATGTACTAGATGGCTATTGAGACAATGTTAGATTTTCCACTTTGCTTTATAAAATATTGATTTGACTAATACGCCGGTGGCATATATGGATTTGATGAATAGAGTGTTTAGACAATGCTTTGACATGTTTGTGATTGTGTTCACTGATGATATATTGATTTATTCAAGAAATGAGGATAATCACATCAATCATTTGAGGATTATGTTGCAAATCCTCAAGGACCAACAACTCTTTGTGAAGTTTAATAAATGAGAGTTTTGGATAAGGTCTGTGGCTTCTGTTGGTAATATTGTTTCAAGTAAGGGTATTGAGGTAGATGTTACGAAGACAGATACAGTTAAGAGTTGGCCTAGACCTCTATCCCTTCGTATATTAGAAGCTTCTTGGGTTTAGCTTATTACTAAAGAAGGTTCGTTGAGGGATTTTCCACAATTGCCTCTCCAGTGACAACATTGACTCAAAAGAATGCTAAGTTCATATGGTCTGAAGCATGTGAAAAGATCTTTCAGGAATTGAAGGATAGTCTTACTTCTTCCTCGGTGTTGACTTTCCCGGAAGGGACTAATGGTTTTCTGGCTTATTGTGATGCCTCGAGAATAAGGCTAGGATGTATGCTTATGCAAAATGGCAAAGTCATTGCCTAAGCTTCAAAGAAACTTACGATTCATGAGAAGAATTATCCTACCCATGACCTTGAACTAGCGGCGGTCGTTTTTCCCTTAATGATTTGGAGTCATTATTTGAATGGTGTCCATGTGGATGTCTTTACTGAATACAAGAGCTTGCAATATGTGATTAATTAGAAGGATCTCAACCTTCGCAAAGAATGTGGCTTGAGTTATTGAAGGATTATGATATGAGTATTCTCTATCACCCCGATAAGGCAAGTGTGGTGGTGGATGCTCTTAGTCGGTTGTCTCTGGGTAGTGTTGCTCACATCAAAGATGATAAAAAGGAGTTGGTTCGAGATGTTCATAGATTGCCCTGATTGGGTGTTAAGTTAGTAGACTCTACCAAGGGTGGTGTTATCGTTCGCAATGGTTCAGAATCATCTTTTTTGGCGGATGTGAAAGCAAAGCAAGGTCTTGATCTAACTTTGGTTGAATTAAAGGAAGCGGTGCTTAAAAAGTCTGTAGAGGCTTTCTCCCAAGGGGTAGATGGTGTACTTAGATATCATTTCTATCTTCCTAATGTAGATGACTTGAGAGAAAAAATCTTGTCAGAAGCTCATAGATCTTGATATTCCAATCACCTGGGAGCCCCCAAGATGTACCATGACTTGTAAAACCTCGAATTTGAAAAGGCAGGAAAATTTCAGTTTTTCACAAATTGGTGTTAGCAACGACAACACCATCCATGGACCGTAGGTGGGACGACGGTCCGTAGGTGGTTGTCGTGGTTGGCCTGTTGGTTTTTCTAAAAATGGCAAGTTTTCTATATTTTTCAACGGTTCACCAGGACGGTCCGTCGTTCAATTCACGAGATGTAGATAGGTCTCGTAGATGAGTCCCAAACATAGAGTGATTTTCAGGTCGAAAGTTGAGGACCACAATTGGGACCCACAGCCCATCGATTGGACCACGACCCCTGGGTGGGTTCCGTCATTTGAGGTCCAAAAGTTTTTATCTCTGAACCTGTCGAAAGAGGGAGTGGACGGTCCGTAGGTTGACCCACTGACCGTAGGTCCCCACCATCGACTGGGTTCGGGAGTTATTTCTTAGGGGCTTTTAGGTCTTTTCCTCATTATTTTATCCTAATACTATGTTGTTTTACACTTCACCAAAAGCCCTATATAAACATTTTAATACCATAATTTACTCAATTGAAATCATTTTTTCAAATATATAAAAAAAGAGAACAAGTCTTCCTCTCAAATATACTCTCTCTAGAAAGCTTGAAGAGGAAGGGTTCAACCTAGGGTTTTAAGTCAAGTCTCCTAATCCACCGTTGAAGTTAAGCAATTGATATTGAGGTATGATAGTTTTCATTCATGGAACCCTTTCCTCCATGGAGTTCCCAACTTCAACAATTTTCAAAGTTAGAAATCCCCAATTGAGTTAGGGTTTTTCTTCTATGTTATCAGTTCTCTTAATTATTGATTTAATTTATTAATCTATGATCTTTTATGCATGAATTGAGTTAATCTCAGGTTTTTATGATGATCCCCCATGAAGCCATGTAATTACCATGTTTTCAAAGTTATTATCATATGATGTGGGTTTTGGATTACGAAAGAAGAGTTTATGAAATCAAGGATTTTCTCATGAAATTTATGTAATTGTTTTAAGGATGCTTCGAGAGTGAAGTATTAATGATGTTGCTATTGGTGTGTTGTTGAATAGATTTCTCATAGACACATAAAAGCATGATTTGTGAAATATTTTCTCACATATTAAGGGTTCTTAAGGTTTAAAGGTCTTCTTACCTAAAATGACCCAATTGTTAAGGAGCTATTCTAATGTTGAGGCAAGAGGCGATTACCCATGCTCTCTAATTGAAATGACAAGAGGTGATTACCCATGTCATATGATATAAGGACAAGAGGCTATAAACCATGTTCCTTTATGAGCTAAGATGAATATGATTAAGAACTATTCCATGGAAGTTAAGCTTAGTACCGAGTGGAAAAGTGGTAATTAACCATGTCCCATAAACTATGTGCCAACATATGATTGTCTAGATAGACATTATCTAGTGAATCCACAACCTAGAAGTTCATGGTCCTTACATTGCCAAGTAGGACAACCCTTTTCGGTGTGGGAGATACCGGATTCCATGTTGATAGCTCACATGGTCTTATATGTCGGTTAAGGCTACTTCCCACTTTGATCCAAGGTTACTTCAAGGAAGTATCTCATACATGTTTAAGATGATGTTCACTTGCATTGATCATGTTTTACGACTTATATTTTCTAACATTCAAGATTCATGTTATAGCTTGATCATTGCATGCTCATGAAAATGTTCCTTTTAGAATTTTTCCAAATGTTTTTATGCATGGCTATCATACTTGATACATATTTTATACTAACGCATATTGTTGCCTACATTCCTCCAAATATAGGGTCCGACAGTCAGGGTTTCCCGATTTGTGGCCAGAGTTCGTTGACGAGATTTCAAGCTTGGGTGAGTCCTCATGCTTACAAAACCAGATCTTCATTATTTTCAATTCTTCCTTATTTTCAGTTTTATACATGATGTACGGGATAGGTCCTGATTCATTCTTATGTACTAGATGGCTATTGAGACGATGTTAGATTTTTTGCTTTGCTTTAAAACTTTGATATATTAAATCTCTCTTTTAAATCTCTTTACTATATGTCTTGTATGATGAAAGCTAAGTGGCTTGTATGGGGACTATTAGGGTCTTATACGCCATGTTACGCCTAGGGGCTACCTTGGGTCGTGACATAGGGCCACTCAGGGTTTTATATGCCATATCATATCTAGGGTATACTTTGGGTCGTGAAGTAGTTGTTATACAGAGCACAAGGTTTTAGAAAAATTCTTAGGATTTTTGACTAGTCGTATTAACTAGAGGCTTGTTCATAAGTATGAAGCGGGCCACATTTATGAATAAGAGGCTACAAAGCATTTAGGAAATTTCATGTCATTCATTACAATAAAGTCATTATGTAGAGTCTATCTCTACAGAGATCCTTCTTCTAAATTATGTTTGATCCTTTTAAGGATATGTCCCCTCGAAGATCTTATGTGAGAAGGAATGCAGGTGAGAATATGGAGACCGAGGTCCCTCAAGTTCTGCTTGATCCGTTGGTCAAGCAAGTGACTTATACCAAATTCTTAGCTGCTTTCCAATTGTTGGCCTAATCTATGATTTTCTAAGCCAATACAATGGTCTTTGGTCCCGTGAACCTAAATGTGGGTACGGTGGCGACAAAGATAAGGGACTTCAGTAGGATGAATCCTTCGTAGTTCCATGGTTCCAAGGTTGATGAGGATCCTTAAGAGTTCATAGATGAGATTATAAAATAGCGAGTAATATGTGATTATATATGGTAGAGAAGGCTAATTTGATTGCTTATAGAATCAAGGGAGTTTCTTAAGTGTGGTTTGAATAATGGAAAAGTGAGAGGGATATTGATGTGGGTCCTCTTGATTGGGAGAAATTTTAGGGATATTTTCTTGATTGTTTCTTACGTTTTGAGATGAGGGAAGCAAAAGTTCTTGAGTTCATTAATCTTTGTCAAGGCAATATGAGTGTGAAGGAGTATGCTTTAAATTTTACTCAATTAGCTATGTATGTTCTCACTCTATTTGCCAACTATAGGGAAAGAATGAGTAAGTTTGTGTCATGTGTTTCTGACTTGGTTTTCAAAGAGTTTCGTACCACTATGTTGATTAATGAGATGAATCTCTCGCATTTGATGATACATTCCCAAAAATTGAGGATGAAAAGCTCAAGGAAAGGGCAAAATAGTCCAAGACGGCAAGGACTCTTGATCGTGACTTTTCTTATTCTAGGTCTAGTTGACATGGGCGTCCTCGATTACGGAAGAAGATCTCCGGTCTAAGTTCTTCCAATGCTCTGACTTTGAAGTTCAACAAAGATACGGTGCCTAACCCAAAGCTTTAAGAAGGTGTTTGTAATGTATCTTCTATTCCTGCTTGTACTAGGTATGGCAAGAAGCATGATGGGAAATGTTTGGCCGGCAAAGATGGTTGCTTTTATTGTGGAAATAATGGTCACAAGACTATAATTTTCCATCACTTTCTACGAAGGGAAAAGATTGTACGAAAGTTCAATCTTGTTGTTCTGTGCTCAAAAGAAAAATAGATTTTATGCTCTTCAAACTCGATATGATCGTGAGGGTTCTCTAGATGTGGTAACCGGTACGTTGAAAGTACTTAACCTTGACGTTTATGCTTTACATTATCTGGGTGATACCTTGTCGTGTGTTACTCCTTATGTGTCCATGAGATTTGAAGTGGGTCTCTAAATCCCTTTATGTCCCTAATCCTGTTGGTGATTCTATTGTGGCTAAGAGAGTATATAAATTTTTTCTTATTTTCCTTTCTCATAGATTCACTCATGTTGATCTTGTAGAACTTGATATGTTAGATTTTGATGTTATTCATGGGATGAATTGGCTTCATGCATGTTATGCTTTCATAGATTGTAGGTCTCAATTGGTCATATTCAAGGTTTCGAACAACCTATCATGGCATGGGAAGGGGGAAATTATATTCTTAAAGGTATGTTTATATCTTGCCTTAAGGCTAGGAAAATTACATCTAAGGGTGGCATTTATCATTTTGTCTGGGTTAGGAATAAAGATTCTGAAATCCCTACTCTTTAGTAAGACCCAATCGTAAATGATTTTCTTGAATTGTTTCCTAATGATCTTCCCAATATTTCTCCCAAAATGGAAAAAGACTTTGGTATTGACCTTCTTCTAGATATGCATCCTGTCTTTCAGTTAAGGAATCAATTGAAAGATATGTTGGATAAATGTTTTATTAGATCCAGCATCTCACCATGGGTGGTGCTCTGATGTTGTTTGTTTGAATGAACGATGGTTATCTGCAGATGTGAATTGACTATTAGCAATTCCATAAGGTTTACATTAAGATTAAGTATCATATTTCAAGGATAAATGATTTGGTTGATCAACTCCAAAGAGCGAGTTACTTCTTCAATATTGACCTCTCGTCGGGTTATCACTAATTGAGGGTTCAGGACAGTTGCATTCCGTAGAAGGCTTTTTGAACTCGGTATTAGCATTCTTAATTTTTGGTGATTTCCTTTGGCTTGATTAATTCCCAGTCTAAATATATGGATTTGATGATTAGGGTCTTCAAGCAATATCTTGACATATTTGTGATTATTTTTATCGATAATATATTGATCTATTCATGAAGTGAGTATGAGAATTTAAGTATGGTGTTGCAAATTTTCAAGGATCTAGAATTGTATGCTAAGCTTTGAAAATATGAGTTTTTGTTGAGGTCCATTTCATTTATAACACCTCGGAAATCTAGTAGACTAAACTAGGCCTAAGTGAGAAGACTAGGGTCAAGGAAGAAGGGTAAGAGCCAAGGGAGAGGGCTAGACCAGCCCAAATTTCCCTAGGGACTGCCCACCTTACCACGACAGCCTGCACGGCTCGTGGTGCCACTCGTGGTGGTGAGGCTGTAGCCTCCACAAGGCTTCCCAAACAGCCCCCTCTTCACGAGCCAATTCACGGCTCGTGGTAATGACCATGGCTTGTGGGAAGGCTCGTGGAGTTTCCTTAGGATTTTGGGGTTAGGGGGCAACTTACCTAGATTCTGTCCCATGGTCCAGGAAGGGGACCATGGCCTGTGGTGAGGACCACCCATTCAAGTCATATTTTCCAAAACCTAAAAGAAATCCCCAAAAGTTCTTCTCTCAAATAATTCTATCTCAAGAAACTTGAAGAAGAAGAAGAAGAAGAAGAAGAAGAAGAAGAAGGAGATTCAAGCTAGGGTTCAAGAGAAAGCTTTCATACATCAATTTCTTTGGGCTTTGATGGTAAGGTATGATAGTTTTCATCCATGGATTCCTTTCATCCTTGGAGTTCCCAAATCTCTCAATTTCAAAAGTTAGAATTCTCCAATTAAGTTAGGGTTTTCTTCAATTATCACGGGTTCTCTAAATTATTGATTTAAATGATTGAATTATGATCTCTTATGCATGAATTGGTGAATTACAATGATTTTATGATGATTACCCCCATGAACCCATGTAATTCCCATGTTTTCAAGTGATGAACTATATGTTATGGGATTTTGATCTTCACGGAAGAGTTTTATGAAATTGAACATGTATTTCTAGTTTTACATGAATTTATGATGAAATCCATATCTAACCCATGTTTTCTAAGAGTTTATGATTGAAAGTGGCTTTTGACCTCAAGGAGGTAAATTATGGAATTGTGCATTTTCTATGAAATCTATGCAATTGTTTTAAGGATGCTTTGAGAGTAAAGTCTCAATGATGATGTTGTTGTTGTATCGTTGAAAGGATATTCTCATAAAACACACACTAGTATGATATGAAATGTTTTTTCACATAATGAAGATTCTAAGGTTGAAAGGCTTTCTCACGTAATTGAATATAAGATTAAAAGTGATCATGGATGGTAAAGGTTTTCTCACGCATGGTCTAAAGAGCTATCCTAATGCACTAATTTGGATTGGTTGTCCAAGGGACATCTTTCCAAGATACATGAGTTAAGTAAAAACTTAATAATTACTCTGTGGGATTTATGCTTAGCACCGAGTGGATATTGTAGTGAGATGGAAGCTCTCCCGTAGAAAGGCCGAGTTTCTAAAAGCAATCTCTTGAGATGGAAGCTCTCCCGTAAAAAGGCTGGGTTTCTAGAAGCAATCTCTTGAGATGGAAGCTCTCTCGTAGAAAGGCCGGGTCTCTAGAAGAAATCTCTTGAGATGGAAGCTCTCCCGTAGAATGTCGAGTTTCTAGTACCAATCTTTTTATCCCATAAACTATGTGCCCCCGTAGGATGTTAACCTAGTGGATCCATTTAAGCTAAGAAATCATGGTTCTACCTTAGGCAAGTAGGACAACCCTTTTTCGATGTGGGTAACACCGAGTGATCATGTTATAGCTCACATGGTCTCAATATCGGTTAAGGCTAATTTCCACAACAAGATTAATAATGAACTAAGGCATTCTTAAAGAAGTATCTCGTAGTGTTCAAAGGTTTTAAAGATGATGCTAGCTTGCATTGTCTATGATGTTATGACTAATGTTTCCCAACTCTCTCCTATGATGTTTTAGCTTGTTAAATTGCATGTCATGAAATGAAATGTCCCTTTTAGCATGTTTTAAATGTTTTATGCATGGCTATCATACTTGGTACATTGTTTTGTACTAACTCATACTCTTGCCTACACTTTTACCAAATGTAGGGTCCGATATACATGGTTCTCTTTTTCGTGGCTAGAAGTTGACTTGAAATTTTCCGTGCTTTGGTGAGTCCTCATGCTTCGAGGATGGAGTTTTGTTGTATTCAGTTTCTTTATTGTATTTCACTTTTTGACATGATGTATGGGCTAGGCCCAATTTCATTCGATTGTAATAGAATGCTATGATGAGACAAAGTGTCTAGACTTTCGGTTTTCTTTATAAAAACACTTTTGACTTGAAATGTTGTTTCACTCTTATTATTCTACACGCCATATTACATCTAGGGGAACCCCTGGGTCGTGAAAAACTTGGTATCAGAACACAAGGTTTAGAATGGTCCTAGGATGTCTCATAAGCCACGTCTAGTAGAGTCTTATTCATGAGTGTGAAGAGCGCTACATTTATGAATGAGAGGCTACAAGATGATTAGTAAACTTCACTTGTTTCATTACTCATAAGTCATGCGATAGAGTTTAACTCTATAAGGTCTCTCTCCTAATCCTTATCCTATGTTCTTTAGGATATGACGACTAGAAGAGCTTATGCTACAAGGAATGTGAAAGAGAATGAGGAACAAGAAGCTCCTCCCTAAGCTCCTCAAGTTCTGGTCGATCCTTTGGCCGAGCAAGTGAAAAATGTGGAGTTTAGGGTAAATTTTCAAGTATTGGCCCAAACTATGTCGTCCCAAGAAAATAGGGAGGTAGTAGTTCCCGTGAACCCTAATGTGAATTCGGCAGCTTTAAGAGTGAGGGATTTCACAAGAATAAACCCTTCGGAGTTTCACAGTTCCAAAGTTGAGGAAGATTCTCAAAAGTTAATCAATGAAGTCTATAAGGTGTTGATGATCATGGGAGTTACACCGTTGGAAAAGCTTGAGTTGGCCGCTTATGAATTGAAAGGTGTTGCTCAAGTGTGGTATGACCAATGGAAAGAACAGAGGCCGGAAAATGCGGGTCCTCTTTATTTGGAGAAGTTTAAGGCTACTTTTCTTGATAGTTTCTTTCCCCTTGAGATGAGTGATGAGTCCGAGACTTGGACTCATTTAGGGCTTTGTTTTGATAGAATTAGTGTCCTCAAATGTCTAATTTATGCTATAAACTGATGTTAATGCCTTGATTTTCAGGTATATGGGTTGAGGAGCAAAGCAAGGACACAAACAAGCAAAAAGGAACAAAACAAGCTAAATAAATGAAGAAGGGCGAGCCTGAAGATCGCCAAGAGCACTCAATGTCATTTGATGTCACTCCTTTGATTTCTAATGTGTCCTTTTCCGATAATATATATTCCTATAGCTAGTTAGATCACATTTGTACTACATAGTCGAATTTGAACACGTACCTCTCCATGTGGGATTTGACCCCAACTCACTTGTTGGGTTTTATACTACTTAACGATCGTTTGCACCTAGAATTGGATGAGGTGTGCTTGAAACGTTAATCAAAATGGTGCCGCTGCCGGGGAGTGGTATTGTTTGAAATTCTTTTATTAAAGTTTAATTGTGATCTTTGTAGTTATAGTTGAATCTACTTATTTTTTCTCTTGGTTTTGTGTTGTTGGTGTAAAACAGAGGAGGAGATGAGTGTCAACGGAAGTAATGGTAGCCAAGTGGGCCACCAAGACGACATTGGAAACCTCAATGACGTCAATGACCCCAACCATGTGGGTGGTGTTGGTGCCATTCGTTTACCTCCAGCTGAAGGAAACAATGTTTTCCATATAACAAGCACAAGGCTTCATCTCTTCCAATTGAAGGGGCTATTTGGGGGGCTGGTGCATGAGGATCCAAATGAGCATATCAGGAATTTTGTTGATGTTTGTGGGCCGTCCTCATTTAAGAATATATCGCATGAATCGGTCCGTCTCAGGTTGTTTCCATTCTCTTTGATGGGTGAAGCGACTAAATGGTTGGCTGAGTTACCAAAGGACTCTATCACCTCATGGGATGAGCTGACCACAACATTTCTTGTGCGATTCTTTCCCCTATCGAAGATGATGACTCTAAGGGATAGAATCCAAGGTTTCAAACGCTTTGAAGATGAGCAAATCCATGAGACATGGATGATATTTAAGAAGCTAGTGCTTCAATGCCCAACTGATGGACTTCCTGATAATGTGCTGCTACAATATTTCTATAGAAGCCTTCATTCGGTAAACAAATGAGTGGCTGACCATCTTTCTCCGGGTGGTATAATGCAACAGCCCTACGCAATAGCTTGCCAACTCCTTGATTGCATGACCAAGATAAACAGAGCATGCTATACTCGAGAAGACCAAGTCTCTCCTCTCACTTATAAATTGACAAAAGAGAAGATCGAAAAAGATCAAGAGAGAGACCAGAACATGGCTAAAATGATGACTCAGCTGGATATCTTGGCTAAGCATCTCATGGGTGCTTGTTTAAAGAGTGTCAATTCTTTGGGTGTTGGTGGAGTGAACCCCGATGATGCAAGGTTTGAAGCGATGTACAATGAGAATGTGAACTTCCTAGCCAACCAATGAGGAGGTTATCATGCTAACTACCCAAGGCCGGGTGGAAACCAAGGATGGAATAGAGATGAGGGCTGGAGAGACCGTGACAGAGAATGGCGTGACTGTAACGCCACTTGGAAAGATAGAGAAGGGGAGAAGGATAGGTATGTTCCTCCCCACGAGCGTCAAAAGCCCAAAGATTCTGAGGGTGGCCGGACTGAATATATGTTTTCACGCATTCTCACCAAAGTTGAAGGGTCCGATAATGTATTGAAAGAGATGAAAGAGGATATTTCGACTCTCAACCAAACGGTGACCTCTCACTCAGTCTCTATTAAGCAGCTGGAGACCCAAATGGGTCAAATTTCTTCACATCTGAATCCAAGACAACAAGGGGGATTGCCTAGTGATACAATGGCGAACCCCAAGAATGAAGCTTAAATGGGTATTTTCATCGTGCCACGACGTTAACTAGGGCGCTTCTTGGGAGACAACCAAAGTTTTTTAATGCTTTAAGTTTTATTTTGAATAATGGGTGTTGATTGTGCAGGTTGAAAAGTGGAGTGTGTTTGAGAGTGTGCAGTTTGGCGAGCCATAGAGTCCAGTCGACGTCTCGATGAAGAGGTCGGCGAGCCCAACTTGGACCGCCGTTGGAACAACAAAACCTTAGGTAGAGGTTTGTCAAACTCAGCGGGCCAATTAACTAATCGGCGACTCACCGAATAGGTCGTCGAGGCCGATTTTGTCCACCGTTTGTACCCCCAAGATAACTGGGAGTCCTGTAAAACTCGGCGAGGTAAGTTACCACTCGGCGCATCGCCGAGTGTTTCGGCGTGGACGACTTACACCCCCTAAAGGGTCGCGAACTGAAAGGTTTTAAAAGGCCAAATGGTTTAAAATTTCAAAATGTTTCATATTCTCCCATTTCTAACCTCGTACACTCACACCCACACTTTTGATTTCCCATATTTTTGCTATTTTACTTGCTTTGTGCTCTTGATCTCGTGTTTGGATTTGGATTTCATTGCTGCTTAGCTTATCAAATTCTACATTCGGCATTCAGGTTGGTTTTCCAAAACCCCAAACTCTTTATTAGTGGTTAAACTTGAATGCAATCGATAAATTGTGTTGTTTTATGTTGGGTCTGTGCTTAAATAGTGTTTGATGTGGTTGATTGCTTATTTAGTGTTTTGAAATTTCACCTAATTACTTAAAAAGATAATTTCCCGAGTTTCGTGTGTTAAAATTGAATCTAAATTTTTGGGTTGCGGTTATTTTATGTTGGGTCTAGTTGGGTGAAGTATAAGTAACCCCCAATTGTGCTAAATGACGTAGTTTGCCCAATGATGCAGAGTTTGACGTCATTCTTAAGGGCAAAAGTCATCAAATGGCAAATTTTGGCCAAATCGGGGGAAGTCTGAATACCCCGGAGGAATGGGTCTTGTATTAATTACATAATATGTGTGTCTGATTTTGATTTCGGGGGATACATGTTGAATTTTGGAATTTGGGGTTCAAATTTGGCACGTTAGGCAGTTTGGCGAGCTTGGTCGAGCTCGCCAAACGGTATGACGGTTCACCAACGTCCCCCTTGATCGCCCTTAATTTCGTAATTTGGATTAGTTAGAGTCTGTAACTCTCGGCGAGAAGCATCAGCTCGCCGAGTTCACTCGGTGACTCGCCGAATGTTTCCTTTGATCGCCCTTTCTGCGCCCATAACCCCTAAAACACACTTATAATTTTGGCGGGCTAGTTTGAGCTCGCCGAGTGATGTCGGTGATTCAACGAAGGGCCCTGCACATCGCTGACCTGCCTTGTTTCTGAAAAGGTTTTCAAAACAATCCTTTAGGCGAGCCCGATATGGCTCACCAAAGTGACTCGGCGTCTCACCGATTGGTTCGGCGAGTTCATCTGAAACCTTAATTCTACACATTTTTCTTGAAATTTATCTAACTCTTTCTAATATGTTTTGCAGATATGGCTAGGACCAACTTAGATGAAAGGTATTGTTAATTATTGATTTAAATGCTTAATTGTAGTGGGTTTAATCGTATGTTGTGTTTGGATTTACGAATTGTAGTTGTAAATGCAATTCTAGTATAGAGTTTTGGGCTTGCTTGAGAGAGAAGTTTTTGAACCGAAGCTTTCGATTAATGATTGAATTTATTGGGTTGATATGGGTTTAGCTCGAAAGAGTAAATCCTAAATTTGATTCTACCCATCTAGCTCGAAAGAGTGGATGAATTAAGTTTTTGGGTTGTTTATATTGATAAGCTTGTTGATGTTTGAGAGAAATCTATTGAAGCGTCGTAGTTGTTCGAGAAACAGCTACTACACCCTTAGTCTAGCCTACCTACAGAGGTTTAGCAAATTCATTAGTAATTTCAATTACCCATACAGTGAAATTGACCCATAATCGATCATATCCCGAGAATTCCTCTCTATATGGTTGTGTCCTTTGTTTTCGTTTGTGTTATAGCTGATAATTGACAATCCAAACCCCCCATCTGAAATCCGTTGTCACTCTCTTAGACTTCTTTATATGTTTTTGATAATGTATATTCCTATAACCGATTAGACAACATTTGTACTTCATAACTGAATTCGAACAATTGTTCTGCTACCTATGGGTTCGACCCCAACTCTTCGTTGGGTTTTATACTGAATAACAATCGTCTTTGCACCTAGAATTGGAAAAGGTATAATCTGAGCGTTAATAAAAATGGCGTTGCTGCTGGGGAGTGGTGTTTAGAATTCTATTATTGAAGTTTGAATTGTGATCTTTTTGTGTTATAGTTGAATCGACTTACTTTCTTTTTGTTTGTGTTGGGTGTGTGAACAGAAGAAGAAATGAGCGTGAATTAGAGTAATGGTAGCCAAGTTGGCCACCAAGACGATATATTGAATTTGAATGATGTTAACGACCATATCCAATTGGGTGGTGTCGGGGCTATACGACTAATTCCTGCTGAAAGGAACATTGTTTTTCATGTCACTAGAATAATGCTTCAGCTCCTACAGATGAAAGGATTGTTTGGAGGGATGGCTCATGAGGATCCCTATGAGAACATTCAGAATTTTGTTGACATTTGTGGACCGTTCTCTTTCAAGAAGATTTCTCAAGAATCGGTCCGTCTTCGATTATTTCCATTTTCTTTGATGGGAGAGGCCACCAAGTGGCTAGCTGATCTCCGAAGGAATTCCATTACTTCTTGGGATGACCTTACCGTAGCTTTCTATGTGAGATACTTTCCCCCGTAAAAAATGATGACGTTAAGGGATAGTATTCACGGTTTTAAACAGTTGGAAGGTGAGCCAATTCACGAGACATGGCTGAGATTTCAGAAGTTTTTACTTCAATTCCCAACTCATGGGCTTCCCAACAACGTGTTGTTGCAATAATTTTATAGGAGTCTTGATTCGGTGAATAAAGGAGTTGTTGATCAACTTGTTCCCGAAGGTATAATGCAGCAACCTTATGAGGTTGCATCCCAACTCCTTGATCGTATGACCAAGATCAATAGCGCATGGTACACTCGTGAGGACCAAGTGTCTCCTCTCACTTTTAGAATGACAAAAGAGCAGATCGAGAAGGATCAAGAGAGAGACCAAAAAATGGAAAAAATGATGACCTAGCTGGACTTATTATCGAAAAATGTGATGGGTAGTGTGTTGAAGAGTGTAAATGTTGTGGGTGTTGGTGGAGCAAACCCCAATGAGGCACATTTTGAGGCATTGTATAATGAGGAAGTGAACTTCCTTTGAAATCAAGGAGGAGGTTTTCGTTAAAACTATCCAAGGCCGGGTGGAAATCCGGGGTGGTAGATGATGGATTTAGAGATCGTGATAGAGGATGGCGTGATCGTAACGCTACTTGGAAGGAAAGGGATGGTGATAAGGACAAATACATCCCACCTCATGAGAGTCAAAAGCCCAAGGAACCAAGGGCTAACTCGAAGAATGTCCATACGGAAGACATGCTTTCACGCATTCTCAATAAGGTAGAAAGGTCGGACAAAGTTTTGAAAGAAATGAAAGAGGACGTCTCTACATTTAATCAAACGGTCACCTCAGATTCAATGTCAATCAAGCAATTGGAAACCCAAAATGGGTCAAATTTCATCTTATTTGAACCCAAGGCCGTAAGGGGGTCTACCAAGTGATACCTTTGACAACCCGAAGAATGATCCTTGAAAGCGTATCCACGTTGTGCCACGACGTTAAATGAGGCTCTTCTTGGAAGGCAACCCAAGGTTTATTGCTATTATTTCTGTTGTTTGAATAATGGGTGTTGAATGTGTAAGTTAAAAAGTTGAAGTTTAGGGAAAATAGAAACTAGGTGAGCCAAAAGTCCGGTCGGCGAGCCCGACTTGGACCACCTGCCGTGCCAGAGGTTCTGTAAAACTCGGCAGGTTGAAGTACCACTCGGCGAATCGCCGAGTGGGTAGGCGGACGCGACTTACCTCACCGACTGGCGCACGAACTGAACGGTTTTAAGGGCCAAAGAGTTTAAATTTCAAAATCCTTTAACTTTCCTTTTTTGAACTCCCGCATTCTCTTATCCGATATTAGATCTTTCATATTTTCATACTTTTATCTTCGTGTTACTTGGGATCGTTGGTCGGGATTGATTTTGGGATTTTTTGCCGCCTAGCTTTACAAAATATCAGCATAAAAGGTTGGTTTTCCGAACCCCAAATTTAATTGTTGGTTGAAATCAAATGCTTGTGATAAATTATTGTTGAATATCGTTGGGTAGTATAGTTTGATCATCGTTTGATTGTTGGATTGCCCATAATTAACTCAATTTGTGCTTAACTGATTGTAATTGGCTAATTCCTGTGTCAAAAATTGATTAAAATTGTTGAATTTCATTAAATAGTTGTTGGGTGTAGCTGGGTTAAGTCTGAGTAACCCCAGATTGTGTTAATTGTCGTATTTCGCCCAATGATGGAGCAGTTGACGTCAATCTTAAGGGCAAAAGACATCAAATGGCCAATTTTTGGCCAAATTGGGGGAAGTCTGAGTACCCCGAGGGCATGGGTAGTATGGGTCTTGCTTTAATTTCATAATGTAAGTGTTTTATTTTGATTTCATGGGCTGCGGGCTTGATTTGAAGTACGAGGTGAAAAATTGGCACGTTAGGCCATTTGGCAAGCTGGGTCTAGCTCACCGAAGGGTTTGGCGGTTCGCGTAACGCCCCCTCAATCACCCTTTAATTTACTAAAACTTGGGTTTGTGTTCTGTAACTTTCGGCGATATGCCTGTGCTCGCCAAGTTTACTCGGCGACTTGCCGAAAGCCCCTTCTAATCGCCCTTCTGCGCCCCTTTTTCCCATAATTGATCTGTAACATTCGGCGAGCTACTTATAGTTCACTGATTGGTGTCGGCGATCCGCCGAATGGTCCTGGACATCGCCGACCATCTTTTAATTTTAAGCATTTTTGCACTGTAACTTTCGATGAGCCCGATCTAGCTCGCCAAAGTGGTTCGGTGACTCGCCGATCGGTTCGGCTAGTCTTCTTGCAGTTTTCTTTCTGCACTTTTTCTAAAACTTTTTCTAATGTGTTCTACATTGTTTTACAGGAATGGCTAGAACCAAATTCGCCGGTAGAGACATGCCACCCCAAAAGCGGGAACCCGGAGTTGTGATTAATGAGGAAGCGGATGCTTCCAGAGCAAAGGCTAAGAAACTGCCTCCAAAGGGAGGTAAAGGCAAGGGCAAAGCACCTGTGATTGTGACAGCGGAGGAGGATAGTTCAGACAGTGAGGGGGTCTACGAGAAACACCTCACTACCTCAGACAGTGAGGGTGGATCGCAGAATTATTCTCAAGCTTCCATCTCTGAGCCTGAGGATGACCAGTCATTGCAGGCCAGAAGAGCGGAGCTACGCTCCAAAGCGATGAATGATCCGTCTAGGATCCCAGTGCCTCTACCGCCTACCCTTTAAGCTTCAACTCCAGTGCCTCCTCCAGCACAGACAGTAGTACAGGCACCACCTGCTCAGGGTCCTCCTCCCCGGTCACTCAACCGAATAAAGGTTGAGGGTTTGAGGACCATTCTGGAGGAGAAAAGATTGTCCACCGATGGTGTGGTGGACAGGTATCCTGAAGTGTGGAACACCATCAAGTTACACAAGTTTGAGATTTTCACCAAGCCCCGGGGTCCCTATATTCCTACTTAGGTCCGGGTGTTTTATTCCACCTACGGTGAGCTGGTGCCAAAGGGGAAGAAGAAGGCAAGAACGTTCAAACCAGTGGACTTCGTAGTGGTTTGGAGGAAAAAGGTTAAGTGCAGTAGTACAGAGATCCTTGAGGTACTCATGTGTTAATGGGATTTCACACACGACTACCCAGATTTGATCCATAATAATACTTTAGGTGATCTTAAGGGTTGGATATCACCCCTCCTCTCTAATGTTACCCCGAGATGGGTTGAGACAGGTGCATGATGAGTCCTAGATTTGGACTGATTTAGGGCTTCATTTATATAGATTTAGTGTCCTCTAATGCTTAATTTGTGCCATAAACTGATGGTAAATCCTTGATTTCCAGGTATATGGCTTGAGCAACAAAACAAGGACACTAACAGGCAAAAAAGAGCAACACAAGCTGAGAAAGGAGAGACAAGAAGGCCTGAAGACCACCAAGAGAACTCGGCGAATCGCCGAGTCGCCCCTAGACCACCTAATTTTACAGAATACTAAGCCTGAAATGTGGAAAATTTAGGCAAATTGCATTCTCTGTCGGTGAATCGCCGACTGCATCGGCGAAGGAAAATGGTACCACCAAACGCACTGATCAAGACCAAGATGAAATTGAATTGGAGAGCTAAAGGACTGAAAAGTGCATCACGGAAGTGATTGGCGATCCCGGTCTAGATCACCTAAAGTTATAGTGACTGAATAAGGAAAAGGTGAAGAAGAAAGGGGCGATGGACTGGAACAATTGGCGAGTCACCGACTGGTCGGCTATTCCTGACTTTCCACACCGAAAGACCCCAAAATGCAGCATCTCAGACCAGTTTAAATTAACTTTTGGAAGAGAGAGAAGGGATTCAGTCATTACAGAATGAAATAGAGAGAACAAAAACACTATTGTTGTTGATTTTAAGAAATTTAAGGAAGAGATTTCGAGTTAGTGTTGTAATAGAAAAGATATTAGTCATCCTAGAACTTCAATTTTCAATACCCAACTATGGATCATGTAGTAGGTACTGAATTTCTTCCTTTTATGATGATTAGCTAAAACCCCAATCTTGGGGGTTTGACAATGTGATTAATTGCTGATTTTGGCTAGATGGGTGTTTGTTGTTATTAGTTTTAGTGCTAATTCAAAGTGGGTCTGACTTATTGTTGTGGTTTACCTACTCTGTTGATTGTCTATTTCAATTTATTTAATGTTTTATGCTTGCTTGAAAGAGAAGTATGAAACTAAGGTGATAAGTTGGTACTCGTAGTTACTGGGTTATGGTGGGTTCATCTTGAGAGAGTGAATCACAAGACTCATTCTATGTATTCAGCTCGAGAGAGTGAATGTAGTGAGGCTATGGGATGGTCTCCATGCTTAGCATGTTGAGGTTCGAGAGAACTCAATTGAAGCGAGGTAGTTGTTCGAGAAAAAAGTACCTCATCTAAAGTTCATCTTACCGACGAAGATTTAGCACTTTGAATTATCAATTAACACCTATTGTGTTGAGTTAGCAATTGATTTGTCTATCCCCCAAGTATATTTCTTCTATTTGATTGTCGTTAGTTAATTGTTGTGATTGATTCTTGATCTAATAGCCCCTTATCCTGACATTGATGTCACCCTTTAGATTTTATTAATAGTTTTTGAAAACCTTTATTCCTTCAGCTACAAAGATCACTGCTATAACTTCATATTTGAATTAAAACAAAACTACTCTCTGTGGGATCGACCACAACTCTTTTGTTGGGTTTATACTACATAACGATCATCTATACCTAGTATCAGAAGAGGTGTCGTTGATACGTTAATCAAATTGGTGCCGCTGCCGGGGAGTGGTGTTGTTTAGAGTTCTCTTATTGAAGTTTAATTTGTGAGTTTGTTGGCTGAAGTTGAATCGATTTAATTTGTTTTGTGTTTGTGTTGGTTGTGCTGAACATGAGAAGATATGAGTGAGCCAATGATTAATAGTGGCCAGGTGGGCCACCTAGGTGTTATTGATGATCTTAATAGCATACATAACTCAATTCAAATGGGTGGAGCTGGTGCAATCTGTTTTCCGGCAACCGAAGGAAAGGCTATATTCCATGTTAATACCGCAACACTCCATCTACTCCAAATAAAAAGACTTTATGGAGGATTGGCTCATGAGGATCCGCATGAGCATATGCGGAACTTCATGGATGTTTATAGTCCTTTCTCATTCGAGAACATGTCACAAGAATCAGTGCGTCTCAGTTTGTTTCCATTATCTTTGACGGGTGAAGCTAGCAAATGGTTGGCCGAGTTACCGAAGAATTCAATCCCCTCATGGGATGAGCTTACCATGGCGTTCGAGTCGAGATTCTTTACTCCGTCTAGGATGATGATACTCAGAGATAGCATTCAAGGGTTCAAGCGAGTGGAAGGTGAACCAATCCACGAAACGTGGTTGAGGTTTAAGAAGCTATTACTTAAAAGCCCAACTAATGGATTTCCAAATAACGTGCTACTCTAGTACTTCTATAGAAGCCTTGACTCAGTAAATAAAGGGGTAGCTGATCAATTGATTTGAGGAGGAATAATGTTACAATCATTCGAGGTAGCTTCGTCCCTTCTTGATGACATGACCAAGATAAATCAAACATGGTACACTCAAGAAGACCAAGTCTCACCCTTTTGTTTTAGGATGATGCCGGATTAGCTTGATAAAGAAAAAGAAAGGGATGAAAACATTAGTAAGATATTATCCCAAATAGAGCTACTGCAAAAGCAAGTGCTGGAAAATGAGAGCAAACCCAGAGAAGCAAGGGGAGTGTTTAGAGTTGAGGAGGGTTCTTACTCGTGCTACTCAAAGTCGAGGGAGAATCAAGGTTGGAACTTTCGAAATGATGAGGAGGGTTTCCACCCAAGCTACTTGAAGCAGGGTAGGAATCAAGGTTGGAACTACCACAAGGAAGAAGAGGGAAAGCGATACTATCAAGAATGGGCTGAACAAAGTGATCATGGGAGAAGGGAAGATGAACATGAAGAGGATCATACACAATCAAGTGATAGCCCAAAATCAAAGGGTAGTCCAAGTAGCCTACGAGTGGATGATTTTTTATCCCGCATCCTTGACAAAGTTGAGGGCTCGGATGATATGCTCAAAGGGATGAAAGTTGACTTTTCGTCATTGAACAAAAGAGTGAACTCTCATGCTGACGCAATCAAGCTACTTGAAGGGCAATTAAGCCAACTAGCAGCACAATTAGAACCTCAGGTGATTGAAAGAGAGGAAGCTGATTACACAACAACTTTGAGGGAAAACGATGACAAGAATCTGGTTGTTGTTACTTGAAGTGGAACGGTAGTGATGGGTGAGATGAAGGGGAATGATGAAGCTCATGTTCTTGAGGAGGAAAAAAACATTAAGGAAGAAGAGGTTCCCATTCCGCAATGCCTTGCCAAGGAGTCACAAGAGAATAAACGAAAGAGCACCTCAATCCCAAAATTGGTACAACATCTTCCCAAAGTAACTCCTCATTTTCCCCAGCGTCTTAAGAAGAACAATGAGGATGAGAAGTTCAAAAATTTCTTGTCAGTGTTCAAGACACTCTCCATAAATCTACCATTAGTAGAAGCATTGTTGGAGATGTCAGGTTACACCAAATTCATAAAGGAGTTGGTTACTAGAAAGAGAATCCTGGATTTTGAGACAATTGAAGTTTCTCATAGTTGTAGTTCAATTATGACTAGTGAGACAATTAAAAAGAAAGAAGATCCAGGAGCATTTACCATTTCTTTCACTATTGGCATGCTCTAATTTTCCAAAGCCCTATGTGATTTGGGGCAAGCATAAATCTAATGCCATACGCAATCTATAAAAAACTTGGGTTGGGTGAACAAAAATCAACAACAATGAGGCTATTGATGGCGGACCGGTCAATCAAACATCCGGTGGGGATACTCTATGATATTTTGGTTAAGGTGGATCGATTCATATTTTCGGTGGATTTTGTCATCCTTGATTGCGAGATTGATGCTGAAATTCCCATTATTTTGGGAAGACCATTCTTAGCGACAGGAAGGGCGCTAGTGGATGTTGAAAGTGGAGAATTGAAGTTCCGAGTGAACGATGATGAAGTCACCTTTAATGTGTGTAAGTCAATGAAGCACCCAAGTGACATTCATGTGGTTTCGACAGTCGATGTAATTGATGAAGCAGTGGCTAGTGTGAGCCATTTATTGTGTATGAGTGAACCACTTGAGGCGATGCTTGTGAACTATGATGAGACCGAAGTGCAACGTTATGATGAGGTGGTAGCTGCCCTTTTGAGATTGGTGGAATGTTCAAGGAACCCAGTAAAGCTGGACATTGATCTGAAAAATGAAGAAAATCCTCCCGCAAAACCATATATGGTGGAACCACCCAAGATGGAAGTGAAAACACTCCCAGCTCACTTGCGATATGAATTTTTGGGGGCAAACAACACCCTACCGGTTATTATTGCTTCTGACTTGCTTGAATGGCAAGTAAATTCGATTCTTGAGGTGTTGAGGATGTACATCAAGGATATAGGGTGGACGATCACTGACATTATGGGTATTCCACCCGGCATATGCACTAATAAAATTCAACTTGATAGTGAATGCAAACCAACTGTCGAGCATCAAAGAATATTGAACCCACCATTGCAAGAGGTAGTGAAAAAGGAAATAATCAAGTGGTTGGATGCAGGAGTGATCTACCCTATTTTAGATAGTAAATGGCTGAGCCCGGTGCAATGTGTACCAAAAAAACGGGGGATCACGGTAGTCCCGAATGAAAAAGGGGAACTAGTTTAGATGAGATCGGTAACCGGATGGAGGGTTTCTATGGATTAGTGCAAGTTAAACACCGAAGGGGAACTATTCCTTCAGCTACAAAGATCACTGTTGTAACTTCATATTTGAATTCAAACAAAACTACCCTCTTTGGTATCGACCCCAACTCTTTTGTTGGGTTTATACTTCTTAACGATCGTCTACACCTAGTATCGGATGAGGTGTAGCTGATACGTTAATCAGTGCACCTATTGAGAAGAAGGATCTGAATGTTGCTGCAAGATACTGGTTCGGGTTCATCAGCAGCACCATCATGCCATCACAGAATGAGTCTATTCTCCGCCACCCAAAGGCGGCCTTTCTTGGTGACATCATAGCTAAGAAGAGGTTGAACCTGGGGATGCTGATTGAGCAGGAGATGGCCATAAGGGCCGAGCAGCGACAAACTTCACTCCCATTCCCAGTACTGATCACAGAGTTGTGCAGACGGGCCCATGTCCCGAGAGCTACAATGATGGATGTGGATGTGACACCCACCTCCTCTACTGAAATTCGGCGTATTGAGGCCGAGTACCAGCGGGTGAGGCTGACAGGAGGAGGGCAGCACCGGTGGATAACTCCCCGGAGGTCAATGTGGATATGTTGCCTACAGAGGCAGTCATGCCCCAGGCTAGTGGACCCTCAGGTACATCTGGACCTTCCTCTTCTGAGATGACGAGTAATTCTGCTGCACCCCCTCCCCCTAGTTTTCTGCTATTGCTACTTCTGCTTCCCGACCCCCTATCACCCAGGCCATGATATACAAGATGGGCCATTTGGCCCAATCTGCTGATATACGTGCCTCTCGGGTAGAGGCCGCTTTGATTGGGATGATATAGAAGGCTATTGCTACTGCTTTGGCACAAATCTGAGCTGATTTTGATGTCCACAAGTTGGCCTTGAGTGCCCTTACCGTGAGAGTGGTGGAATGTGAGAAGGGCCAAGGTGCCACATCTGTTGTTACGGCCTTGAAGGCCGACATTGTTGTGCTCCGTAAAGATGTGGATGAGCTGAAGTCCACTAATCTATCCATGTTATTTGGAACTGTGGAGATCCCTGAGGTTCCGAGCACAGATATTACATCTTGTTCTGAGGTGCCTCCGACTACTACCGGAGATGAGATGAGAGCTGATGATGCTGATTCTGAGACGAATGTTGAGACAGATGAGGAGCAGCTTGGTGAGCAGGAGGAGACAGTGTATGAGGATTTTGCTGACTTGGAGGGTTCTATGTTTGAGACTGCTAGACAGGCATCGCTTCAGGATACTACTATGGTGGGCTCTAGTTGAGCTAAGGATGTTGAGATACCGGGCACTGATTCCCCGATAGATGGAGTGACTGATATCCAGACTTCACCCCAGGCCTAGCCTGGTAGGATGACTATTTTTACCTCTATTTTTGTTACTTTATTGATTATTTGTGATTTCATTTGCATTTGAGGAAAACTGCATATTTTGTTGGTGGGATGAGGTATTTCCATACCTCCCTCTTGTGGGCTATTTTTGTTTCGTGAATATTGGAGCTTTTTGGTTTATATATATATCTTGGTTGTTGAATTGTGGTTGTTGAGAACTTATGGCGCATTGTTTTGATATGAAAATGGTTTTGAACCATGTTTTAAAAGTGTTTGCCACCTCTTTTGTGTGTGATTGTGGCTGTTCTTGTGCAAATTTGAGTGTCGATTATGGTCAATACCGATGACTTGAATAGTGCTCTTAATTGAACAAAATGAATGTGCGGCTACGATGAGGCAAACTAAGTTACATAGGCAATATGTGAACTTTTAGCATCTCTTTGTGACAAGCTGGTTGTCGATTAAGTCTCTTGTGATGAACATTGCACGCTAGCTGGAAAGTGATGAGTCTTGTTTGATAATTGTATCAATGCCTTGTGTGGTGAGGTCATATTGAACTTTGTGCTTGATGACTTCTAGAATGTGCCCTGTTGTTAAGGTCTGTAGCTTTTCTTGGCCATATTGTTTCAATTAAGGGTATTGAGATAGATCCTAAGAAGACGGATGCGGTCAAAAATTGGCCTAGACCTCTATCCCCATTGGATATTAGAAGTTTCTTTGGTTTAGCCGGTCACTACAGAGGGTTTGTTGAGGGGTTTTCTTCGATTGCCTCTCCCTTGACGGCTTTGACTCAAAAGAAGGCTAAGTTAATATGGTCCGAAGCGTGTGAGAAGAGTTTCCAAAAGTTGAAGGATAGACTTACTTCTTTATTGTGATGCCTCGAGAATTGGGCTAGGATGTGTGCTTATGCAAAATGGGAATGTTATTGCCTATGCCTCAAGGCAACTTAAGATTCATGAGAAGAATTACCCTACCCATGACCTCGAACTAGCGGCAGTCATTTTTGCCTTAAAGATTTGGAGGCCTTATCTGTATGGTGTGTATGTAGATGTGTTTACCGACCACAAGAGTTTCAATATGTGTTTGATCAGAAGGATCTAAATATTTGCCAAAGAAGGTGGCTTGAGTTATTGAAAGATTATTATATGAGTGTTCTCTATCAACCCGGTAAAGTAAATGTGGTAGCGGATGCTCTTAGTCGGTTATCCATGGGTAGTGTTGCTCATATTGAGGAATTTAAGAAAGAGTTGGTTCTAGATGTTCATAGATTGGCCCGTTAAGGTGTTCAGTTAGTGGACTCTACCCAGGATGGTGTTATGGTTCACAATGGTTCAGAATCATCTTTTGTGGCGGATGTGAAATCAAAGAAAGGTCTTGATCAAATTCTAACAGAATTGAAATAAGTGGTCCTTAAGAAATGCGTTGAGGCTTTCTCCCAATGAGGAGATGGTGTACTTAGATATCAAGGTTATTTGTGTGTTCCTAATGTTGGTGACTTGAGGGAACATATCTTGTCAGAAGCCCACAGTTCTCGGTACTCTATTCACCTAGGAGCCACCAAGATGTACCGTGATTTGCGGGAGGTTTATTGGTGGAATAGGATGAAGAAGGATATTTCGGGATTTGTGGCTAAGTTTCCTAATTGTCAACAAGTGAAGGTTGAGCATCATAAACTGGGAGGTTTATCCCAAGACATTAGTATTCCTACTTGGAAGTGGGATGATTTGAATATGGATTTCATTGTTGGTTTGCCTCAAACTCAGTGACAACATGACTCGATTTGGGTTATAGTAGATCGGATGACAAATTGGCTCATTTCATTCCCGTCAAAGTTTCCTATTCGGCGGAAGAGTATGCTAAGTTGTACTTAAGAGAAATGGTAAAGTTGCATGTAGTGCCTTTGTCCATTATCTCCGATCGTGGTACCCAATTCAACTCTCAGTTTTGGAAGTCTTTCCAAAAAGGTCTTGGTACTCGTGTTAATCTTAGTACGACCTTTCATCCCCAAATCGATGGGCAAGCGGAGCGTACTATCAAAACTTTGGAAGACATGTTGAGAGCTTGTGTGATTGATTTTAAGGGTAATTGGGATGACCATTTGCCATTGATTGAGTTTGCTTATAACAATAGCTATCACTCGAGTATTGGTATGGCTCCATTTGAGGCATTGTATGGTAGGAGGTGCAGATCTCCTATAGGTTGGTTTGAGGTGGGTGAAGTGGCCCTAATAGGTCCCGAATTGGTACAGAGGCTATAGAGAATGTTCGGCTTATTAGAGAAAGGTTGAAAACGACTCTAAGTCGGCAAAAGTCATATGTCAATGTCAGAAGAAGAGATCTTGAGTTTGATATTCATGATTGGGTTTACTTAAAAACTTCACCCATGAAGGCTGTAATGAGGTTTGGTAAGAAAGGGAAGTTTAGTCCCCAATATGTTAGCCCATATCATATTTTGAGACGTGTTGGTAAGGTTGCTTATGAACTAGATTTGCCTAATGAGTTTGCATCGGGGTATCCAGTTTTCCATGTCTCTATGTTAATGAAATGTGTTGGAGATCCAATATCTATAGCTCCCTTAGAAGGTTTGGGAGTTAAGAAGAATCTTTCTTATGAAGAAGTTTCGGTTGAGATTTTTGAGCGGTAAGTCAAGAAGTTGAGAAACAAAGAAGTTGCTTCCGTGAAAGTGTTGTGGAGGAATCATTTAGTTGAGGGTGCTACTTGGGAGGACGAGGCCGATATGATGTCCCGATATCCTCATATTTTTCCTTCTACCCCTGCTCTAGCTTGAGGTATTGAGTTACTCATGGTTTACTCATTGTTTTGGTGTCATGTATCTTAGATATTCCCATGATTCCTAATTTTATGCATGTTCATGAAAAGCTTAAGTTTTGAGAAAATCAGTCAACTTGGTTGATTTCTACATGTTTATGTGCATTTGAGTATGAATTGCATATCGACTACCTGACATGATGTTTTGAACATGCTTTAGCTTGAAATTGATGTTTCCTCCTCTGATATATGCATTTGAGTATGAGTTGCATGTGAATTTCATGATATGATGATAAGAGTATGTTTACCTTGGAGTTGATGCTTCCTCCTCGGATATGTGAATTTATATGATTGCATGCATGATGGGATGTTATGTTTAGTTCCTATCTTTCTTGTGATGTTTTAATTACGTCCTAGCTTGGAGTCGATATTTCCTCCTTGGTTATATGCATTTAGATGAAGTTCCATTAATGATTGAGTTGTTAGTTTCTCCCCTAATCTATTCGTACTAGCTTGAATTGCATTCGAGGACGAATGATCCCAAGGGGGAGATATTGTAACACCCCAGATTTGAGAAGGGCAAGACAACACTTTTCAAAAGTTGCAGGTGCTATCCAACGGAGGCCAACCACAGCTCCCAAGGGGGGAGATATTGTAACACCCCAGATTTTAGAAGGGCAAGACAACACTCTTCGAAACTTGCAGGTGCTATCCAACGGAGGTCAACCACGGCCCGTGGATAGGGCCACGGGCCATAGGTGTGGTCCGTGGTTGGTCACCCCAATCAATCTCAAAAGCCCAGAACTATGGCAGGACCAACGGACCGTCGTTGAGTCCACGGTCTGTCGGTCGAAGGTCTGTAGGATAGGGTCCCTAAATCCTAATTTCTGAGGTTAGTGACGGTTGTGCAGGACGGACCGTCGGTCAGTCCAGGGTCCGTCGATAGGTGTCCGTAGGTCGGTAAGTCGGCAGTTATCTTAAGGGTAGTTGGGTCTTTTCCTAATTAGTCTAGCCTAATACTATGCCGTTTTACCCTTCATCTATAGACCTATATAAGTGATTCCAACCCCCAAATTAGTTCATTCACTTCATTCTCTTTAAATTCACAAAAAAGAAGAACATGTCTCCTCTCTAAAATATTTCTCTCACTAGAAAGCTTGAAGAAGAAGATTCAACCTAGGATTTCAAGTCAAGTCTCCATTCCTCCATTGAAGATATGCAATTGGCTCCAAGGTATGATAGTTTTCATCTATGGATTCCTTCCATTCATGGAGTTCCCAAATTCTCCTATTTCGAAAAGTTAGAAATCCCCAATTGAGTTAGGGTTTAATTCAATTGCTGTGGGTTCTTTTGATTATTGATTTAAATGATTGGATTATGATCTCTTATGCATGAATTGATGAAATACTATGATTTTATGATAATTCCCCAATGAACCCATGAAATCCCCAAGTTTTTCCAAATTATACTCATAAGATATGGGTTTTAACTATAAAAGAGGAGTTTTATGGAAGCAAGCATGAATTGATAGATTTACATGAATTTATGATGGAAGCCATATCTAACCCACGTTTTCTAAATGTTGATGATTGAAAGTGGGTTTTATACCTTGAAAGGTGAATTATGGAATTATGCATGTTCTTATAAAATCTATGCAAATATTTTAAGGATGTTTTGAGAGTAAAGTATCAATGATGATGATATTGTTGTGTTGTTGAGAGGATTTTCTCAAATACACATGAAGCATGATTGTGATAGGTTTTCTCACATAGTAAGGATTCTAAGTTTGAAAGGTCTTCTCACCTAATTGAATCAAAGATAAAGAGCTATCCTAATGAAACCTAGCTTGGATTGGTTATTAAATGATACATTTCCATGGATTACTTATGACTTAGCTTGGATTGGCAACATGACGTGCCCTTCCATGGATAACAAGAACTTGTAAGACATGACTATTTTGTAGGATTTATGCTTAGCACCGAGAGGATATTAAGGTGGAAGCTCTCCCGTTAGTAGAGGTCGGGTTTCTTAAAGAAATCTCCTTATCCCTTACCTATGTGCTCCCATAGGATGATTGTCTTGATAGACATTCGCTAGTGGATCCACTTAAGCTAGAAGTTCATGGTCCTTACCTTGGAAAGTAGAACAACCCTTTTTGGTGTGGGAGACACCGGCGGATCATGTTATAGCTCACATGGTCTCTATGTCGGTTGAGGCTACTTCCCACAATAATAATGAGCTAAGGTTACTTCAAGAATTATCTCATAAGTGTTCAAAGGTTTTAGAGATGTTAGCTTGCATTGACCATGTTTTATGACTTATGTTTTCTAACCCTTCTTATATCATATTTAGCTTGGTCAATTGCATGTCATGAAATGTACTATTTTAGCATGATTTAAATGTTTTATGCATGTTTATCATACTTGGTACATTGTTTTGTACTAACGCATACTCTTGCCTATATTTCCCCAAATGTAGGGTTCGACAGTCAGGGTTCTCAGTTTCGTAGCTAGTGGTTGATTGCGAGATTTTTGAGCTTTGGTGAGTCCTCATGCTTTGAGGATGGATTTTCATTGTTCTTCGCTTCTTTCTTATTTCCGGTTTTGGACATGATAGATGGGCTAGGCCCAATTTAATTCTATTGTAATAGATGGCTAATGAGACAAGTGTTTTAGACTTCTGCTTAACTTTTATTAAACTTTGGGACTTAAAATGTTGTCTTTTACTCTTTTGTTCTACTTCATATATTATGAATGCTAAGTGTCTTGTATGGGGCCTCTCGAGGTCCTATACGTCATGTTACATCTAAGGTGTACCCCTGGGTCGTGACAGGAGCCATGCAAATACTTGAGTGATAGGTATTGTGGTATACAAATTCAATCAAAGGCAAGAGAACATCCCAATTACCCTTGAAACCAATTACACACGCTCTCAACATATCTTCAAAAGTTTGGATCGTACGCTCCGCTTGCCAATCAATTTGTTGATGAAAGGCTGTACTAAGCTTCACACGATTACAAAGGCCCTTCTGTAAAGATTTCCAAAACTGAGAAGTGAATTTGGTACCACGATCGGAAATAATTGATAGGGGAAGTCCATGCAACCTAACCATTTCCTTTAAATACAACTTAGAATAGCCCTCCGCCGAATAAGAAACCTTGATGGGAATGAAATGAGATGATTTTGTTGTTTGATCTATAATTACCCAAATCGAGTCATGTTGCCACCAAGTGCGTGTTAAACAAAAAATGAAGTCCATATTTAACTCTTCCTGTCACACACCGAAGCTACCCCCAGGATGGAGACACGGGACATAGGATCACGAGTGACCCCAAGCTAACCCTGCTGGCATAACATAAGCATACTAAAAGATTAATGAATAAAATATACTATGCGGAAGATTTAAACCATAATTAACTTAATGATGGGGAAAATACCCATTCTAAGTCTTAATATATAAAGAAACTATGAGTTTTAATAAACAACTGAAGTATCAAACTCAAATCTAAAGCTCAATCTAACTATGTCTGATATAAAGCCTCTAACTGACTAGAAATACTGGGAAATGCCCCAGCTAAATCTAGCAAAACTGAAACTAAGACTAAAAGCAAAGGAACCCTGTTTGTCGTCCTCGGAGAATGAGGACTCACAACTAATACTGCTAAAATAAAGATCAGGAACCGATATATGCATGATCTGGAAGCGGAGAACCATGACCTACATCACGAGAAGATGTAGCGCAGAGTATGGGTCAGTACTTGAAAGGTACTAAGCATGCATGATAGAGCAAAGCTGAACAATAATCATAACTGAACAAAGCAATAAGAGCAATGATATAATCTGAAATGAATGTAAATATACTGAGATATACTGAATACTGAGCTAACTGAATGCAATGACCAAGTACATGATATGCTGAGTCTGAATATGCATTAGAATCTTACTGTACTGTGGGAGCTACTAATAACCGACATAAAACCACATGAGCTAAATGTGGAGTGCGATGTAAACGTCCCATCGAGAGGACCCAATATACCCTGCCAGAGGTATAAAGGCATGACTGGCGTGATCACTAAAATGATACGCACAGAGGGTACTTATAACCTATGGGGCACGTAGTTCTTGGACTATGAGGGTACGCTGGAACCCTAGTCCACTCGGTATTAAGCTACACCCAATTGATTATGAAATTAACAGATTATGATTGAATTCTGTAAAATATGGATATCTCGATGTTCTGACATGCAAAATTTGAGAATGCAACAATTATATATGATAATATGACATTCGTAAACTGAAGCATGTATATAACTGAAATAGCTGGCCTAGCATGTATAATAATGAACTAAAGAAACTACATAGTTAGGGTTCTAAATTTCATGTAAGAAACTGAGCAACAACATGATAATTTGAATTGGATCATTCTAACAATTAAAACCCAACAATTTCTAACATTCAATAAACCCTAGGTCTAGATAATATCAAGTGAATCAAGATTTTGACTGAATTCTAGGGACCTAATGGGCGAAAGAAACCCACTAGTGAAATCTACATACCTGATGATGACTTCCACGGAGAAATCTTTTGATTTCGGGGCTGGAACTTAAGAAAACTCATTGTGTTCTTGAAAAAGGTTTGGTCGACTCTTTCTCCCCTTTTGCTCTCAGTTTGCTAAATATTAGAGAATGAATTGACTAGGGTAAGTTCTAATAAAGTTACTAGGCTTAAACTGACCAAAACTACGTAGTTTAGGTTTCCAACGCATAGGGAAAAAACAAAAAGACCCCTGACATACTGCTTTCATGGTCAACGGACGGACCGAGGATGAACCAACTGTCCGTGCTGGTAAACCATCATTCGTTACTGGGATTTGAATAATGAGGGTCTGACCTACGGCCCTGGACCACAGACCGTGGTCTGACCTACGGTCCGTAGGTCCTGGCGTAGGCTGACCCTTAGCTAATTTTTTGGGGGGGTTTCTACGACTGAAATCTGGGCCCTGACCTACGGCCCTGGACCACAGACAGTGGTCTGACCTATGGTCCGTAGGTCCTGGCGTAGTTCTGGACTTAGAATAATTTTTTTGGGCTTTTTGGGAGGGGCTCCAGGTGGTGAACCACTTGGAATGTTGTGGACTTACAAGTTGGAATGTTGGAATGTTGATCTCTTGAGTTGGAATGTTGGCGTAGTTCTAGACTTACAAGTTTTTGGCGTAGTTCTGGACTTACAAGTTGGAATGTTGATCTCTTGAGTCATAACCCCTGGTTTCTGATGTTCTACCTTCATTTGCTGACAATTGGCGCACTTAGCCACAAAACCTACTATATCCATCTTCATGCCATTCCACTAAAAGACTTCCTGCAGATCACGGTACATCTTAGTGGCGCCTGGATGAATATAATACCTGGAGTTATGGGCTTCTGCAAGAATCTGCTATTTCAACTCACCCACCTTAGGAACACATAATCAACCCTGATAGCGAAGCACACCATCTCCCTCTTGGGAGAATACCTCAACTCTCTGCTGGTGGACTGCACCCTTTAGTTGAAGCAATATCAGATCACTGTCTTGCTTTTCCTTAACCTCCGCTACCAATGAAGATTCTGACCTATTCTGAACTATTATACCATTATCTGATATGCTCATAAGGCGAACTCCCAACTGAGCAAGCCTGTGAACTTCCCTTGCTAGTTCTTTTCTTTATTCCTCATCATGTGCTACACTACCAATAGATAGTTTTCTAAGGGCATCTTCTACTATATTGGCCTTACCAGGATGGTAAAGCACATTCATGTCATAATCCTTGAGGAACTCAAGCCATCTCCTCTTGCGAAGATTTAACTCTTTCTGGGTGAACACATACTGAAGGCTTTTATAGTCTCTGAATGCATCTACGTGAACACCATACAAGTAATGTCTCCAAATCTTAAGTGCAAACACCACTGCTGCAAGCTCGAGGTCATGAGTTGGATAATTCTTCTCATGCACCTTAAGTTGTCTAGAAGCATAAGCTATAACCTTACCTCGCTGCATCAACACACAACCTAGGCCGACTCTGGACGCATCACAATAGATAACATAACTGTCTGAACCCTCTGGTAGAGTCAAAACCGGAGCTATAGTCAACCTAGTTTTCAGTTTTGCGAAGCATTTCTCACAATCATCTGACCACTGAAACTTAATCTTTTTCTGAGTCAACTTAGTCAATGGAGAGGCTATGGATGAAAATCCTTCCGAGAACCTTTTGTAATAACCTGCTAGACCCAAGAAACTTCTGATATCTGTAGGAGAGGTACGTCAGGGCCATTGTTTCACCACTTCTATTTTCTGAGAATCCACTCGGATCCCTTTACTAGATACTATATGCCTGAGGAAAGCAACTGATTATATCGAAAACTCACATTTGCTAAACTTAGCAAACAACTGGAGATCTTTGAGAGTTTGCAGAACAACTCTCAAATGAGTCGCATGTTCTTCCTCATTCCTAGAGTAAATGAGGATATCATCAATAAAGACGATAACGAACAAGTCCAAATACTGCTTGAACACTCTGTTCATCAAATCCATGAAAACTGCAGGAGGATTGGTTAGTCCAAATGACATAACTACAAATTCATAATGACCATACCAAGTTCTGAACTATTTTTGAAATGTCACTATCTCTGACTCTGAGCTGATGATAACCGGATCTGAGGTCTATCTTCGAAAAATGACTAGCACCCTGAAGTTGGTCAAACAAGTCATCAATACTGGGGATGGGATACTTTTTCTTGATTGTGACTTTATTCAATTGCCGATAGTCAATGCACATCTTGAGATAACCATCTTTCTTTTTTACAAACAACACTGGTGCAACCCATGGCGAAATACTAGGTCTGATGAAGCCCTTATCTAGAAGGTCTTTCAACTGCTCTTTCAATTAATTAAGCTCAGCTGGAGCCATTCTGTTAGGAGGAATAAAAATAGGTAGGGTATCTAGAAGGAGATCAATTCCGAAGTCGATTTTCCTTTCGGGAGGAACTCCGGAAAGATCTTCTGGAAACACTTCTGGGAACTCATTAACTATTGGAACTGACTCAAAAGTTGGGGTTTCAAGTTTGAATCCATAAGCCAAACTAGATGATAGAGATAACCCTTAGAGATCATATTTCTGGCCTTAAGGTAAGAAATGAATCGACCCATAGGTTCTAAGATACTGCCCTTCCATTTTAGATTGGTTCATCTGGAAAATGAAAACGAATAATCCTAGTTCTACAATCGACTGAGGCATAACAGGAATGTAACCAGTCCATGCCTAAAATGATATCAAAGTCTACCATTTCTAACTCTACAAGATCTGCTGAAGTGACATTCTAAGAGACTATGACAGGGCAATTTATGTATACCCGTCTAGCTATAACTGGGTCACCAACTGGAGTAGAGACTGAGAAGGTTTCTGAGAGATTTTCTGGACTAACATCGAATTTGACTGCTATATAAGGAGTTACAAAGGAATAAGTGGCCCCTGGATCTAACAAAGCATAAACATCTAAGTTAAAGACCCGTAACGTACCAGTGACCAAATCAGAGAATCTTCTTGATCCTGGTGAGACTGAAGAGCGTACAACCTATTTTGGTGCTGACTTCCACCTGTACCAGATGAGTTACCCTACTGAGTCGGGCAACCTGCAAGTACTGCTGAAGTTGTGGACTGAGCTCTACGATTATTACATCCTTGACCCTGCTAAGAAGAAGGACAATCTCTCAACCTCTGACCAGTCTGACCACACCCAAAACAACCTTCGTTTCCTGCAAGACACTTGCCTGGATGGTTCTTAACACACTTAGGACAAGTTGGGTAGGTTTTGGTACCTGAAATACTCCCCTGAGTCTTAGAGCCTGATGCCCTACCTTTCTGATCCTGTCGAAACCTGGAGGATGGAATACTAGCTGATGAAGGTGCCGTAGCTGAAGATTTCTACTGTAACTGAGAGCAATTTCCACCACCCGATTTCTGTTGAGAGTACTCATAGTTACCTGTTCTATCTTTCTTGTTATCCTTAGCTATTTCCTTAAGCTTATCCCCCTCAACCTGCTGAGCATGGGTCATAAGGCTAGAGATGTTCATATTTTCCAGGAACATAGCATTTTTGCACTCTGTTTTCACTAAGTCTGACACTCCATACAAAACCTTGTTCAATTTAGCCCTGGAATCGGCAACCATGTGAGAAGCATACCTGGAGAGTTAGGTGAACTTGAGTCTGTACTCTTGGACTGTCATGTTACCTTGTCTCAAATTCATGGACTCCTGAGCTCTTGCCTCCTTCAACTCTCTTGAGAAGAACCTATCTAGAAAATTCTCACTAAAACATTCCCAAGTGATAGGAGCTGCATCTGTACCCCTGTTCTCTTTCCATTGAGTATACCAGATCTGAGCTACATCCTTAAGTTGATAGGATGTCAATTCTACCCTATCATTACATGTCACTTGCATCACTCCAAAGATCTTCTTGACCTCATCTATGAAGTTTTGGGGATCCTCACCAATGTGCGATCCTATGAACTCAGGCGGATTCATCCTAACAAAATCATGAACTCCAGCTGCAGCTGACCCAACATTAGCATTTGCAGGAGCAGGAACATGCTGATTGTTCTAGTTAATCACACTCTAAGCCAATAGTTGGATAGCATTCTGAAACTCTGCATTCGAAACTTCCTGATCTGGGACTGGAGGAGCTGCGTTAACATTCCTTGCGTTAGCTCTACGAGGAGGCATGATCTGAAACAAATAATGATGAGTTAGAAAGAGATCATACCAACCCACGATAAGAATATCAAGAAAGTGAGGCTTTCTTAAAACACTTCGTAGCTTCCCCCTCATTAGATGTGGTGCAATTCACACCCATGAAAAGGACTCTACTTAGTGCGTCTTTTCAGACATTCTAAGAAACTTAAACCTAATGCTCTGATACCAAGTTTGTCACCCCCCAAAGCTACCCCCAGGATGCGGACACGGGACCTAGGATCACGAGTGACCCCAAGCTAACCCTGATGGCGTAACATAAGTATACTAAAATATTACTGAATAAAATATACTATGCGGAAGCTTAAAACCATAATTAACTGAAAGATGGCGAAAATACCCATTCTAACTCTGAATATATAAAGAAACTATGAGTATTAATAAACAACTGAAGTATAAAACACAAATCTTAAGCTGAATCTAACTATGTTTGAAATAAAGCCTCTAACTGACTAGAAATGATGGGACATGCCCCAGCTAAATCTGGCAAAACTAAAACTAAGATTAAAAGCAAAGAACCATGTCTGTCGTCCTCGGAGAATAAGGACTCACCACTAATACTACTGAGATGAAGATCGGGAACCGATCTATGCATGATTAGGAAGCTGAGAACCTGGACCTACATCAGGGGAAGATGTAGCGCATAGTATGCGTCAGTACTTGAAAGGTACTAAGCATGCAGGATAGAGTAAAGCTGAAAAAAATAATCATAACTGACCAAAGCAATAAGAGTAATGATATAATTTGAAACTGAATGTAAATACTGAGATATACTTAATACTGAGCTAACAGAATGCAATGACCAAGTACATGATATGTTCAGTCTGAATACTGAACTGTAACTGATAACCTGGTCAATGCACTAGAATCTGACTGTATTGTGGGAGCTACTAATAACCGACATAAAACCACATGAGATAAATGTGGAGTCTGATGTATACGCCCCAACGAGAGGACCCAATATACCCTGCGAGATGTATAAGGAAATGACTGGCGTGATCACTAAAATGATGCCCACAGAGGGGACTTACAACCTACGGGGCACGTAGTTCTGGGACTATGAGGGTATGCTGGAACCCTAGTCCACTCGGTATTAAGCAATCCCAATTGATTATGAAATTAACAAACTATGACTGAATTCTGTAAAACATGGATCGCTCAATGTTCTGACATGCAAACTCTGAGAATGCAATAATTTTATCTGATAATATGACATTCATAAACAGAAGCATGTATATAACTGAATAGCTGGCCTAGCATGTGTAATTCATGAACTAAAGGAACTACATATCTAGGGTTCTGAATTTCATGCAAGAAACAGAGCAACAACATGATAATCTTATTTGGATCATTCTAACAACGAAAACCCAACAATTTCTAACATTCAAGAAAACCTAGGTCTAGATAATATCAAGGGAATCAATATTTTGACGGAATTCTAGGGACCTAATGGGTGAAAGAAACCCACTAGTGAAATCCCACATACCTGGTGATGAATTCCATGGAGAAATCTTTCGATTTCGAGGCTCGAACTGAAGAAAACTCACTGCGTTCTTGGAAAAGGTTTGGTCAACTCTTTCTCCCCTTTTGCTCTGAGTTTGCTAAATTTTGGAGAATGAATTGACTAGGGTAAGTTCTAATTAAGTTACTAGGCTTAAATTGACCAAAACTACGTAGTTTAGGGGGTTAAACGACGTAGTTTAGGGGTCCAACGCATAGGGAAAAGACCAAAAGACCCCTGACATAACTGTTGTCGGGGTCAACTGACGGACTGACCGACGGACCGTGGATGGACCGACTGTTCGTGCTGGTCAACCGTCGGTCGTTACTGGGAGTTGAATAATGAGGGTCTGACCTACGGTCCGTAGGTTCTAGCGTCGGCTGACCCTTAGCTGATTTTTTGGGGGGATTTCTAGGACTGAAATCTGGGGCCCGACCTACGGCCCAGGACCACGGACCATGATCTGACCTACGGTCGGTAGGTCCTGGCGTAGTTCTGGACTTAGAATAATTTTTTTGGGCTTTTCTGGGAGGGGCTCCAGGTGGTAAACCACGGACTACCAGGATGGACCGTGGGTCACCCTACCGTCCGCAAGTGGTGCCCGTCGGTGGCACCTGTAGCTTCTCAAATCTGCAATCTGTTCTGTCGAGGATATGAGGTGTTACACTTCCCACTCCAAGTAGGAATGCTAATATCTTGAGATAAACCTCCCGGGTTTTGATGCTTAACTTTCACTTGTTGGCAATTCGGACACTTATCCATAAATTCCGTAATATCGTTCTTCATCCCATTCCACAAATAGATCTCCCGCAAGTCACGATACATCTTTATGGCTCCCAGGTGAATGGAATATCGAGAACTATGGTCTCCTGATAAGATCTGCTCTCTCAAGTCTTCTACATCGATTACACACATACGACCTTGATATCTAAGTACACCATCTTCCATTTGGGAAAAAAACCTCTACTGACTTCTTAAGCACCGATTCCTTCATTTCAACCAAGATTGGGTCAAGACCTTGCCTGGCTTTCACATCTGCCACTAAAGACGATTCTGAACCATTGTGAACCAAAACACCACCTTTGGCAGAGTCAACTAACCGAATACCCAATCGGGCCAATCTATGAACATCTAGAACCAAGTTGTTCTTACCATCGTCAATATGAGCAACACTACCCATTGATAACTGACTAAAAGAATATGCCACCACATTTACCTTGCTGGGGTGATAGAGAGCACTCATGTAATAATCCTTTAATAACTTAAGCCATCTTCTTTGGTGAAAATTTATATTTTTCTGTTTGTACACATACTGCATACTCTTGTGGTTGGTAAAAACATCAACATGAACACCATACAATTAATGTTTTCAAATATTTAGGGCAAACACAACCGTCGCTAGTTCAAGGTCATGGGTATGATAATTCATTTCATGAATCTTAAGTTTCCTAGAAGCATAGGCAATGACATTCCCATTTTGCATAAGGATACATCCCAACTCAATTCGTGAAGTATCACAATAAACAACAAATCCATTAGTTCCTTCTGATAAAGTCAACATTGGAGCGGTAGTAAGTCTATCTTTCAATTCTTGGAAACTCTTTCCACATACTTCGTACCATATGAACTTGACCTTCTTTAGGGTTAATGTCGTCAATGGAGAGGCAATCGAAGAAAATCCTTCAACAAACCTCTTATAGTAACAACCCAAACCCAAGAAACTTCTAGTGTCTAAAGGGGATAGATGTCTTGGAAAACTCTTAATCACATCCGTCTTCTTAGGGTCTACCTCAATACCCTTACAAGAAACAATATGACCAAGAAAAGATATAGACCTTAAACATTACTCGCATTTGCTAAATTTTTGAAAGAGTTGTTGGTCCTTGAGGACTCGCAACACAATCCTCAAATGATCGTTATACTCTCCTTCACTTCTTGAATAGATCGATATATCATCAATGAACACAATCACAAACATGTCAGGGTATTGTCTAAACACCCTATTAATCAAATTTTTAAATGCGGCTGGAGCATTAGTCAATCCAAACAACATTACCAAGAACTCAAGATGAACATACCGAATTCAAAAAGCCGTCTTCGGAATGTCATGTTCGTTCACCCTCAATTGGTTATAACCCGACTGTAGGTAAATCTTAGAAAAGTAGCCTGCTCCTTGAAGTTGATCATAAAAATCATCTATTCTTGGAAGAGGATATCTTTTCTTAGAGGTAACCTTGTTCAATTATCGGTAGTCAATACACAAATGGAGTGAACCATCTTTCTTTTGAACAAACAAAACTGGAGCACCGCAAGGAGAAATACTCGGACAGATGAACCCCTTATCCAACATATCTTTCAATCGCTCCTTTAATTCTTAGAGCTATGAAAGAGCCATTAAGTTAGGAGGAATTGAGATAGGCTGTGGATCTAGAAGAAGGTCAATACCAAAGTCTATTTCCCATTCGGGAGGGACATTAGGTACATCATCGGGAAACACTTGAAGAAACTCATTAACAATGTGGACCGACTCAAGAGTAGGGGCTTAAGAATCCATATACCTAACCCTAATAATATGGTACATGTAACCCTTAGAAATTATATTTCTAGCTTTAATACAAGAAACAAACTAACTCTTAGGCATATAATTTCCCCCTTTCAATTCTAGGATGGGTTTATTTAGAAACTGAAACTAGACTACATGGGTTCTACAATCAATAGAAGCATAACATGATTGCAGCCAATCCATACCAAGAATAACATAAAAATCTAACATATAAAGCCCTACAAGATCAAAATGAGTGACTCTACAGGAAAAGGAGACGGGACACTTCTATAGACCCTCTTAGCCATAATAGAATAACCCACTAGAGTACACACCAAATAAGGTTCTAACAACACATTCAGAAGAATATCAAACCTCATAGCCACATATGGTGTCACAAAACACAAGGTAGAACCAGGGTCAAACAAAGCATAATCATCAAGTTGGAAAACTTTCAACATACCGGTAACCATATCAGGAACCCTCTTGCTCATGTCGAGTCTGAAGGACATAAAATCATTTTTTCTACTAATCACCACTAGAACCTGATGAAGGGTAAGGTGGAGCCCGTCGAAGGTTCTCTCCATCATTCTTAACAACAGAAGGACAATCTCTTATCTTATGATACATCGTGCCACAACAAAAACATGCATTGGAACCGTCTAGACATTTACCATCATGCTTTTTTTCACACTTAGAAAAAGTAGACAATAAAGATCATCTACCATTTCCTCCTTGAAGTTTAGGGTTAGACACCCTATCTTTGTTGAACTTAGGAGGAACATTGGAGGAACCTTGGCAAAAGAACCTTTGTCGAAACTTAGAACGATCATGTCTCTCGGACCTTGAATATGAAAAGTCACCATTACCGATCTTGGCTCTCCTTGCCTCCTTAGTCCTTTCCTTAAGTTTCTCCTCTTCATTTTTCTGAGAATGAACCATGAGCGTGAACTTAAAAGTATATTCCTTCACACTCATACTTCCTTGACAAAGGTTGATGAATTCAAGCACCCTTTCGTTCCTCATCTCAAGGGGAAAGAACCTATCAAGGAAAGAAACCTTAAACTTTTCTCAATCAAGAGGACCTGCATCCTCCGCCCTCTCTTCTTTTCATTGGTTGAACCATATTTGAGCAACACCCTTAAGTTGATAAACGTCCAACTCCACCTTTTCCACCGGCGTCACTCTCATGATCATCAACACCTTATACACCTCATCAATTAACTCTTTAAGATCTTCCTCAACTGTAGAACCACGAAACTCTGAAATATTCATTCTAGTGAAGTCTCTCACCCTAGTTGCTGCCTTACCCACATTTGGGTTCACGGGGACCACAACTTCCCTGTTGGCTTGAGCCGTCATGGCTTCATACAACACTTGAAAAACAGCTCTAAACTCCACATTAGTCACTTGTTTGCCCAAAGGGTCGACCGGAAGTTGAGAAGCTTGAGATAGTCCTTGAAGAGCTTCTTGTTCCATATTCTCTCCCACATTTCATCTAGCTTATGCCTTTCGACTAGCCATATCCTATAGAGCATCAAATAAGGATTTGGAAAGATATTATAGAGTTAAACTATATCACACGATTCTAGAGTAATCAAAGAAGTGGAGTTTCCTAACCATCATATAGCCTCTTATTCATAATTGTGGTGCTCTTCACACTCATGAATAAGACTTTATTCAACGTAGCTTATGAAACCTCCGAGGACCTTTCTAAACCAGGCTCTGATACCAAGTTTGTTACGACCGAAGGTATACCCTATATGTAACATGGCGTATAGGACCCTGAGAGGGGTTACACAAGCCACATAGCATACATTATACAAGATAATTTAAACTTAAGAGACTGTAAAAGACAGTTCCAAAAGATCAATGTTTATAAAACGTAGCGAATGTCTAACACAGTCTCAAAGTCATGTAGTACATCAAGAGTTATCTGAACGTAACCCGTACATCACATACAAAACTGACAAGTAAAGATATTAGGAAATAAAGGTTTGTTCCTCAGAACATGACGACTGACAATCTTCAATATCTTCTAAGTGATCCCTAGCCACAGAGATGCGAAACTAGAACGTCAGACCCTACATTAGTGAAGCAAAGTAGGCAAGAGTATGTGTTAGTACAAAGAATGTACCAAGTATGATAGTCATGCTCTGATACCATTTTTGAGGGGTCGAATCATAGCTTCGATTAGCTTTCCTGATTATCATATTTGGTTAAATGTCTTATGATATAGTTCTTGTTCTACTATGGTTTTGTTGATTATTCCATCTATGTCATTCTTCATTTTTCTTAAATGTCTGATATCTTGTGTCCTTAAGTATAGATCTAGGTATAGTTTTATTAGGTTTTGTAATGTATCTATCTCTTCTTTTATTTCTATCCATTGTTGTAGATATTCTTGATTTATCATTTTATATTGAATGTTTTTAGGTAGCTTTTTTCTTTTAATAATTCAAGTCTCCTTATTTATTTAACATTATTTGTAATGTATTCTAGATATTTCGTATCTTGGGTTTTGACATATTTATCTAAGTTTTCACACATGAGTTTTTGTGATAAATCTATATTTTCTATTGTTTCTAACCAATATTTTAGATATTCGTAGTTAATCATATAAGTCTATGTCGGAAAATATATCTGACTGGGCATCTATTTCTAGTAGGTCATGTAACGTTACTAGATCAAAATTATACCATTTTTGATTTATTAATTCTATTATTTCTAATTGCATTGCTTCTTTATAGATCTTTTCTCTTAATTCTGGTATTAAGTCTTTTAATGAGTATAATATAGTTAGCTTCTTTTCATCAGTTATTATTTCTATGGTGTTTCTGTTGGTTGTTTTCATCTTTTTCATTTTTGTGTGCTTAGTTATATT